>MU697620.1:19293-30009 GCA_026770625.1 Nicotiana glauca | reverse complement strand
TGGGGTACAACCCTTGGAACAAACCTAGACAACACCAAATGAGATACTATGACCAAATAAACTTGACAAAATAAAATGATAGAAGGGTTTGATTTACAAGACAATATCCAGATTACAACCCTGAAATAACCTGGATAATAGAAATGACAACAAAATACGCCACCAAAAACTCCACTCTGGTTGACCAAGAAATAGAGAGTCTTCCCAATTACCAAGTACGACATCTTAGCCACTGAGCTTCGCATCAATATTACCAAGGCCACTATCTGCTTCAATATTTTCAGCTTTAGTCAATACATCCCCAAGAGGATTCACGCGCTCCCTATCACTAGGCATCATCCCCACCAAGTGTGCATCATGACGTGCACATAAAGGGTTCTGCGCGATATTCTGGGTGTCACTGTCTTGGATCTCAATCAGGTTTTCTTGGATCTTGTGTTTCCGGCTCACCACAAACCAACCACCTCAATTTTCTCAACAATTCATAACATGTTAGAATGGACTCAGTCAGTCCTTATTATTATCAACATTTTTCACTTTTGTTTTTTTCTTTTTCTTTTTCTTTTTCTTTTTTCGATTTTTTTTTCATTTTTTTTGTTGTGGTCGAATCTTATGGAGATTGCCTACGTATCATGACCCGCATGAATCAGACCGTGCGTAGTTCGAATAAAAGGTCAATAACAATGAAACATTTTTTTTTAGGAATTTTTAATTTTCACAATAAAACAAACTTGATTACAAAGTTTTAAAAAACCGCCCATACTAACAGACTTTGACGAAAGGAATATTTACAGACTTGAAAACCAAACAACCCACATACTCTAATAAAAAGAAATACAAATAAAAAAACAGACTGACAGATTCCTTCCCCTATATGCCAATTTTAACCAAATGGCTATTTTTTGCAGACGTGGCCCCTTCTTAATTTTACATGAATTTTGAGGTCGGGAAGGACTATTTTACAAACTTATCCGTTCTTTTACGAAAACAGCCTTTCGACATATGAAAGATACTCTAAGGCTATCTCGGCAAGAATGGTTTAATACACTGCCGAAGCTGGCTCGGCTTATTTTAACCAAAAATCCAAATGGTATTCACTTGCTCCTTGACACTTTTTTTTTTCAAATTAAAACAAAAGACCTGGTTTTGCAAACACGGCCTTTCAGCACCTCGGGGATGAAGATTTTAAGGCTGTGTGGGCTAACCAGTCAAAAAACCCTAAAAATTACCGAGAATGGCTGTTTATGCAAATTCAGCCTTCCGCGTCCCTTTCGGGAACATTCGGCTATTTTTGATAAAATGGCATTACCCGACTTACTTAAGAATCTTTTTTCTTTTTTTTCAAAATAAAACCCGATATTGCAAACACGACCTTTCAGCGCCTCGGGGACGTAGATTATAAGGCTCTGTGGGTCAAGCGACTGAAATCTAAAAAATGACCCAAAAGTGGCTGTTTATGCAAAGTTAACCTTCCGGTGTCCATTTCGGGAACATTCGGCTATTTTTGACAAACGGCATTACCTAATTTATTTAAGACTCTTTTTCTTGTTTTCTAAATTAAAATAAATGACCCGGTATTGCAAACACTGCCTTTTAGCGCCTCGGGACGAAGATTTTAAGGCTGTGAGGGTCAAAAATCAAAACCTGACCCAAAGCGGTCATTTATGCAAAGTTAGCCTTCCGGCGTCCCTTTCGGGAACATTCGGCTATATTTGATAAGGATGGAATCACCCGACTTATTTAGAATTTGACATTTTTTGGCTATTTTTGTAAAAGGGGAGATTGGACCCGATGAGGGTTGCCTACATATCTCACATCCGGTGAGAATCAAACCAGCGTAGTTCTTCCAAATAAAACAAACTACATTTGAAAACGAAACATTTGTTTTCCAAATAATTGGCAAATAAAATGAATTATTTTTTATTTTTATTTTCAAACACCAACTATTTTTTGAAAACCAAATCACATTTTTTCCTTTATTGACAAATGAAGTAGAATATTTTTTAAAACATTTTTTTTAGTGGAAAATAAACAAACTATTTTAAACTATAAAACTTTTCTTCTATTGTTTTTTTCAAATAAGTTAAAAAAAAAACACATTTTCCTTTTCGTTTCCTCAGAGTTTCGACACTACTTGGATATTGGTTTTATTTTTCTAAAAACAAAAATAGTTTATTTCCCTACACTGCTATTTCTTTCTCTTTTTTTTTCCACAATTTCCCAGTATTCCCGATTTTCAGAAGCCGGTCAGCATGCATGTCTGAAGTAAATAAATGCGTAAAACAAACAGGATGCAGCAGGATGGTCTTTTTTTAATTTCAGGTTGCCTGCCCTAGACGGATCCAACCCCTGTGTTGAGTCCCCTAAGTCGAATGCAACATGATGCAAATAAGCGTTCCTAATAGGGATCCGGCATGAGGTTTTGTTATACTAGGTTTATCCTGGGTGTTTGTTCTAGACCTGGCTTACCTGAGTGGACAGCTCGAGCCGAGGATGGGAACTGCGTATCGGTAACCAAAAGATCATCCGGCTTTGCAACTCCTCCGAATCCTCGTTCTATTTTGGGATATGACACTAATAGAAATAAATCACGACCAGTGTGCACTGCTCGGAGGTAAGAAGAGAAGGTTTCGGCACAGTTTATATATACAGTTCAAATAATATCAGGCGGTAAAAAGCATCATTTTGCACATTTAAGCCCAATCATATAATAAAATCATATAATAAATGAAGACAAGTACAACAATTATTCTAAGCTCGAATTCTTGAACCCGGAACAAAAATTCTGGGTTCACTTTCCCCAGCAGAGTTGCCAGAGCTGTCACACCTCCTTTTGGCGCTACCGCACCCGCGAAGGGTGTAGTAAAGGGAGTTTTTCCAATTAAAGGACAATCGAAATGGGATTTGATTATTGAGAAAATGGAGTCGCCACTTGAGAGATTTATGGTGTCCCAAGTCACCGGTTTGAATCCCGAATCGAGGAAAAAGTTGACTCTGTATTACAGTCTACGAACTAGAAATCCGGATAAGAAATTCTGTTAACCCGGGAGAAGGTGTTAGGCATTCCCGAATTCCCTGGTTCTAGCATGGTCGCTCAACTGTCATATTTGGCTTAATTATCTGATTTTAATAACACGTGTTGTAACTTATGTGCCAATTTTAACATTTAACCGCTTTTAATATCATTATTATTATTTTAACAAAGAATTGCAACGTTGTGAAAACGGGTCTCGAACCACGTCACATCAATGTACCCGTGGTTATCGACACATTTCGACTCCGTTGAGATTTGGATTTGGGTCACATAAATATGCACCCGAGTTTAGGAAAGTAAATTATTAAAAGCGCGCCTAAAGTGACTAATGTATTATTATTTTGGGGAAGGCCGTAAAATGTTGCTCAACGACTCATCCCGAAGTCTATACAATTATTATAACCATTTATTGAGGGCCCCACAACTTGGGCGTTCTCTTTGGCGAGGCTCGTCTCATATTTTATTAAATGAAAAAATATTCAACTAAGTAAACTATGGATATGCATATTCAAAAACTGATTCGAAATTTAATGCCACAACTACATCACGGGAACCGTACCCGTAGCTATGATAATTATTTATTAATAACGCGCTTAAAGCAAATTACGAGAGTTCAAGGCATTTTCTACACTAGTTGTGAATGTTCCAAACGGACAAAATAAAGATAGAGCTAACATAGGAACATATATTGCAATACTTAGATCCATTTAATTATGTCTAAAGCCTAAACCATATTCTTGTTTCAAGGTAATGTCTATTTTTATTCCAATTTTCATAACTAAACCCAAAAACTCAAAACCCATTCATATTCCATGTTCTAAATTAAAGAATCGATAATTCTAAAATAGCGATTACTTAACTAAGAATACATTAACACATAAACGATAATATCAATCACGAGAACACTTCATAAAATCATGACGACAAATGTAGGAGACAAGATCGCAAGAAGAAAGGAAAAGAGTTGAACTTTCATTGATTAGAAATTACAACGTAGAATACTAACCGGAAATGACCGCAACGGAACAGAAACTCGGACAGCAAACTCGACGTGCCGGACCTCGACGAACAACGACGACCTCAACGGAAACGGAAAACTCGAACCAAGATTGTCAACGACCTCGATGCTCACCTTCTCTCTCGACGACCTTGATGGGCTGTTTGGGAATGTGGTCGATGGCTGTTATGGAGTGTCGCTGGAGGTCGTTTGGAGTCGAGACTGTTTGGACGTGAGGTTGACGGGCTGGATATGGGTAGTGAGCTTGGTCGTTTGGAGGCAGCAGGTGGCGGAGTGAGCGCAGCAGCAGCTATTTGCTGCTGCTTGGACGGCGTGGGTCGACTGGCGGGGGGGTTGTTTGGTTCGTTAGGGCTATATCGTTCGATGGTTGTTTGGGACTGGTTGGAGCTGGTCGTTTGGCGACGTGGGTGGTCGACGGGGAAGCTGGAGGGTTTTTCAAGGGTGGTCGTTTGGTTGAGGGCGACTGGAGGGAGATGGGGACGGGCTGGTGGTTGGTTTGGCGACGACAGTAGCTGGTTGTGCGATTTTTTCCTCTTGAAGAAGATGGATGAATAGTATGTTCTTGCCTAAACGTGAGCTTCTCTTCCCCTCCTCGTGTAATTTGTATTGTCTGTATATATTTTGTGTTTGTGTATAAAAAATGAGAAAGTAACGTGTGAGCCCCCCTTCCGTGTATTCCTCCTCAATTTGAGTAAAAGATGTCTCCCATGTGTGTCCCCCCACGTGTGGTGGGTTCGGATTATTATGGGCTAGATCCGAAAATTAGGCCTAAAAACGGATAGTTTGAACCTGAATATTATTCTTTGCCCGGAACCGAGAATAAAAATACGATATTATTTAATTAATCCTATGTAAACAAAATAATTATCAAAAATAAGACTGACAATTAAAACAAAACTATGTTTTTTGTAATTTTCATTTTTTATATAAAGATAAAAATATAAAGTACTATATTTATATTTTTTAAAGATTAAAATGACTACAAAATATTAATGAAACTATTTCTTTTGTAATTTTCGAAATTATATAAAGATAAAAAAAATAAGGTAATATTTTTGTATTTTTTAAGTTTATGAAAACTACATAAACTAAAATTTATTTATCCTTTTTTTTGTTATTTTCATTTTTGTGACGAAAATAAAGTAAAGAGTCAAAAATAGCTGAAATAACTATATTAAGGCTAAATTAAATATTTTACGCTAAAAATATGGAAAATCTCGGGGAGGGTCAAAAATCACACGTCTACAATGCTATTGTCCAGGTAGGCTAGGGCCCAAAGAGCATGTCATACATAGATTATAGTGAACCCATTTATGGTTTGAACTGCCTAAATCACATTAAATTAGTAAATATATTTCAAAGGGGTTAAGCGTCACTTCTTAAAATTGTTAAGGGAGAATTGGTTTTATTTGAATAAATATTCCCGATAAATTCTTATTTGACTGATTGAGCATGTACTTTATGTGTGTGTCTGCGTCGCATGGATGATTAGCGAGCAGGATATATGTCTAATTATGGAACGGGCCGAACACCTCGGTTATAATAGATGCATCTATGATTCGTGCCGCTCGACCCTCGGCAGTGCACAATTTACATTATGTTGGAGCGGGCCGTCGACCTCGGCATGGTTTGCACATGTTTATCTGTTACTTTGAAATTTGTAAATGTGGAATTGGCCCTACGTGGCTTGATATGAACTGATAAAATAATAAAGAATAAACCTTAGAAGCCATTGGTTTATTGGAGGTGTTTACCTATTTTCTGGCTTCACAACTTGAACTTCTATATAAATCCATATTTTTCCTCGCACTTATAGAATATTGCTAATTGACCTCTAGTGAGTGTCGGAATTGGCGATCTCGTCTCTACCCCTTCAGGATTAGGCGGGATACTCACTGAGTGCACGTTGATTACGTACTCATACTACACTTCTGTGCATTTTTGTTGCACAGATATATATACACCTTTCGCAGCCTATTGGGTGTAGCAGCATGGGTGATGTTGGGACTAGGTGAGCTGCATCTTTGAGGCGACCCCAGCTAGGGTAGTCCCTTCCAGTGTATTGTATTTACTTTTCGTCCATTGTATTCCGGACAGATGTCGTATTTTATTTCTCTTGTCAGTAGTCGCTCATGTACTTGTGACACCGGGTTTCTGGGAGGGTTTACAACGGTTTTGTTCTAACTATTATTATTTAAATTTGAATTCTAGTAGTGAACTTTTATTTATAAGAATGGAAGGAAAAACCTTAGATTTTCAAAAGTATTAAAAGAGGAAATAATTGATGAGTTAGTTGACTGGCCTGACAGAGGTGTCCGACGCCACCACGACCCTTAGTGGATTTTAGGTCGTGACAACATGGTATCAGAGCACTAGGTTCCCGTCGGTCTCGCGAGTCATGAGCAAGTCTAGTAGAGTCTCACGGATCGGTACGGAGATGTCTGTACTTATCCTCGGGAGGCTGCAGGACTGTTAGGAGTACTTCCCTTCTTGATTTCCTTATCGTGCGGTTTGATTCCTTTGAGGCGTATGCCTTGATTTCCTTCTCACTCAATTTTACGCGACGCGAGCGCTTGTCATAAATCAAAAATTGAAGGATTGTAATGGCACTACAAATGTGGTGCAGGATGATTCTCCCGGTATAGTTGATTAGACTATTATAGTCGCATTTTGGAGGGATATTCTATTGTTTCAACTCAGTAACAGAACTTCTAAGAGCCTTGAGGCTAGGCACAGGTTGCCATGATGCTTATGAGTGACTATTCCGCAATGTTGTTGTAATGGTAGGGTGTTGCCCACGTGTCGGGGCAGTGAATGAATTGAAGGGAGGTTTACTTAATGTGTAATCAAGGGATTCAGTATTTTATTCCCGACAGGGGAAAGTCAATCGAAGTAAGGATGGACAGATGGACAGATGGGGACTGGTGGAAGTAATGAAACGTGGTAATTGCAGGCGCAGTAGAGTTCTCCTCTATATGGGGGGTGCTGCTGCCCTAATTGAACGTTTTAAGCTTGTCAGTGTTATGATCTGCTACAATTCGCCTTGGGGAAAGATATTGTGAAATAGTATTGAAGATACAACTGTCAGATATCGCGTGATGCGATGGTTTAAGATCGAATCAGAATTTCTAATGTTGACGGCTCGATGAAGATGACCTTTGGAAAGGCTTGAAGTTAGTAACAATGGTGGATTCATGTGCCACGAAGATAAACTTTTATTTGAGGCAACAATTGAGCAGCAAAATGTGAGGAAGGACATGTGGAAAGTGTCGGGCGGTGTTTAAAATTGGGATTTACAGGAAGATTCCGAGAAATTTTGATAACTTATGGCGCGAGGTTATGCCAATGAGAGGAAAAAGGGTCGGGCGAACTCAAGAATGGTGAAATGATTTCTTCAAGCTAAGTGGGAGAGTCCCACCGCTTATGATTGGGCTGTATGATTAACTACTTGCGTGATTTCTGGTTATTCGCATATTGATAGATTATTTCAGCGATGACAAAAGACCATAAGTGGTAATTCAAGCAAATGAACCGTTGGAGGCATGCGATGGTTGGCCTTATTGGCTCATTTCCGTACTCGAAAAAAGGTTCAGGATTCATGCCTCGTATGGATATAAGTTTCAGAGAAAGTGATTTTTGCCAGGTGCCTTGCTGCGAGAGTATTCGTGTGTTATAAGATCTATGGAGTGAGTATGCTCCGGACCAAGTCAGAGCGGGTGGCTCTCAGTAACGGTCCTAATGGATTCAAAAGTAGTAAAGTATGGTGCTCAAAGATTTCGAGTCTATAAGAACAATTAAGAATCAAGCTTGGAAAGTAGCTTATGAGAAGTGGCACAGAATGTTCTGTGATGGTTGGCTTGTGATGTAGCAATTGGGAAGTACGAAATGGTCCGTAGGGGTTGAGACAACATAGTCTCGCAATTCAAGGTCACTCGGGATGGGTGTAGATGGAGTATGTTATGATAAGAAGAGAGTCAGTATTATTTCCAAAGCACTCAAGGATAAATTGGAAGGAAAGGGATTGATTAGCCATAGTTGAATTTGGCATGTTGGGGTCTATGATCCGTCCATTTAGCGTGATCGAGTTATGCGTTTGAATTGTGGCGGTACGTGTGAGTTTTGTCGGCCGCCGTAATTGATAACATTCTTAACCATTCTACGGTTGTGGCTTGTTATGTGGAAGCAGATTTTGGAAGGGATATGGTGGCTTGGACCACTACTTGCAGATTTGCATATTCTATGGTTAGGGGAATTTACCTGTGTGTTGCTATGATTCTCCCGCAGTGAGTTAAGTGAAAAGTTCGTATATGATGAAGTGTTAAAATATTAATGATTTCAGAGTTATGATGAAAAATTGTGTTCTATGCACGTTGGGTGCAGTGAGTAGCATGGAAATACGAAGTGAGGATCAAGGTTTCACTTTAGTGTTGACCAGGATGTCACGGGCTCGGATGAGCAAGGAAAGGGGTTGAATGATTAAAATAAGTTGGGGTTGTTTTCAGCGTCACCTGAGATTGGTGTTTTGTAACGAGGGCTTGTATCATGGTTAATGATTCTTGATCGCTTATCAGCGTTAGTGCGGTCGGTGGGTTGGAGGTAAGACCCAGTTAATTGTTATGAGATATTATGAGAGTGTGTTCCATAAGAAGATTGCATAAATGTGGCACGACACCACTTGATTGATTAAAGATATAAACCAAGTATGAAAAATTGTGATGATATCGTTAAATTGAAAATGGATGCCTGGAGGGCACTCGGATTCTGAGTTGTGGATTGTACTCCGGTTATGACGGTTGTTCTTGTGTATTATGAGAAGAAGGAAAATAGTATGGACCTTTAAAAGGTCATTGGCTTAATTTGATGTGATCAGGATCGACTTGAGGTCGGTGGATGGATTTAAATTTGAATTTGGGCTTTATATCAGGCCAGTTGTGTTCGTTTAAGAGAATGTTCCCTATGGAGGAACAGTCGGGGTGTTATGTTTTCATCAGCTATTCCAAGTAATGATGTAATGCGCCGTATGAGTTATGAGACGGCTTGGTAAATTTATTTATTTTTGTGTTAAGTTTCCGCGTGGCGATGATGTTATATGAGCCAAATGGCTCTTGACATTCAGATTGTATATCACACCTTAGTTGTGCTTGAGTCTTGTAGCCTATAGCTCTATGTGTTTCCTTAGGGATGGTATTATGCACTTAGTGTGCTTACGATCGAAATTCGATGTTTTGTTGTAATGAGCAGATTTAGCTCGAAGTGCAATCTCCTTATGTGAGATCTATTTGTGGATCGGGTGGCACGCCGCCATGGGTATGTTATTTGAATCGGGTTGCGCGCCGCAACAATGTGATGTCGAGTCTAATTTTCTATATGCCATTTCTTTGTGTGTTTCGTTTTCCATATTCTGAAGAAAACATCTGTATTAGTACGGGGGATTGGTAATTCCTTATAGAGTTCGATTCCCTGCTTGTGTTGAGTTCGGATTGGTGGCCTGTTGCCATCTTGTGGCATCATATGAGACTTTTTGGATCACTTTCAGAATGGCTTATTGCCTGAGTAGTTCGTACTGGGTGAGACGAGATAATGAGATGTAGGATCAGTGCAATCTGATTATATGGAGTACATTAAGGAGCAAAGATCATCATTTGGTTCAGAACGTGGTAATGTTTCTTGTCAGAAGTATAGGCCCAATGATTTGTTGATTCAACAGTTGGTTATGAATTTCGGCATCCTCTCTTCTACCGTGTCAGTGTTGCAAAGGTTAGAGCAAGACCCATGTAGGTAAGGAGGTGCAATCGGAGCATCGGATTCGTGGAATTTTGATTAATTCAAACAGAAATGTTATTCTGGTCCTATGAGTAAAGTGATGCAAAGTGTGAATTCAGCAGAGTTATGCAGTCATGTTTGAGTACATCGTATAGTGATTGATACAGTGATCGTATGTTGGAAACATGCCTGGCATAGGATTTCGGATGTTGGAATCGGTCTCTAAGGCTTAATTGCCTGAATAAAAAGGGGAATGTCTTCAGAATTTATCGAACTTATGTGCTCAGCTGAGTTGTGGTAGCACGGGAAGCTTGATGAGTGGTGATTTTACCACTCATTCTAGCCTCTTTTCCTTAGCTTTTATGTCCTTTTAATTATAAAATGAGGTTGTTTATGGTGGTTATTGTTATATTTTCAGGTACATGATGCTACGAGATCATTTGAGTTGAATGGAAGCGAAATTGAGCTAAAGAGAGTGAAACAATGCAAAACTTCCAGTGATTCCGCTTCTGCGGAAGTTTGGTCGCGGAAGCGACCTCACTTCTGCGTAAATTTAACCGCTTCTGCATTTCAGGCATGGATCGAGAAATTCCGCTTATGCGGAGGAAAAAGCGCAGAAGCGATCACGCTTTTGCGAAGAGAAAATCGCTTTTGCGAAAACAACTGAAAATTGAGAAATCGCTACTGCAGTCACAGTATCGCTTATGCGACTTTGGTATCGCTTCTGCGGAGCTTTGCAGGAATTCAATTTTCGCTTCTGCGATGAGGTCTCCGCTTATGCGGAGCCGCACTTGCGATGGTTCTTCTGCAGGTGCGGAAATCGAGCATCAGACCTGGGGCAGAATGGATATTTCATAATTTCTCATCCCAAATCATTTTTATACTCGTCCAAGCAGACATC
>MU697613.1:3942-23429 GCA_026770625.1 Nicotiana glauca | reverse complement strand
GATGTAGAAAAATAAAATAATAAAAAATTTAAAATACAATAAAAAAAGTGAATTTTTTTAGGGGTTTTGCGCGGGGTGGTGGTGTAGGGGTAGGGTGGGGTGGGGTAGGATGGGTGAGTGGGTGGTGTAGAAAAACAAAAGAATAGAAAATTAAAAATAAAAAAAATAAAAAAATTGGAATAACTAAGTAAATTTCTAGATAAGGTAAGTTGAGATACTTTGTTTTGAGTGAGTTTCATGGGTTAATTTTGAGTTGTTAAATGGGTCAGAATGGGTAAAAAATAATGGGTTAAGTTGGGCTCAACCCAAATTGACCCATGAGCTAAAATGTTTGTAGCCCAGCCCATTAATCTCTGGGCTAATTGGGCATGTTAGATGGGTTTGAGCTCAAATTGCCACCCCTAACTATAAGCATACAATGTAAAAGATGCAGATGAAGTGATATGCTATTGTTGAAGCAAAAGTCACAAATTAATCTACTTGAGATTCATGTGTTAGCAATTTTAGAAAAAGAAATAATAATACATATTTCCAAACTTGTACTTCCTTCCGTAGCGGTAATACTAGTGTTATCCTCGTGTTCCTTATTTTTAGTTCGATATTATTACTTGATGTTTCCTTTGCTTCCTTTTTATTTTTTATGGATGTTGTTACCATCTCGGTAGTGATAGTGTTATCTTCTTGTTTTTTTATTTTTAGATCGATATTATTACCTGATGTTTTCTTTGCTTCCTTTTTAATTTTATTTTTTCTGGTTGTTGTTACTAGTAGCGAAGCCACATGGTCACAAGGTTGGTCAACTGACCACCCTTTGTTAAAAAATTGTACTGTTTATATATGTAAATATTATATTTCAAAAGTATATAACACATATTGAACACCCTTTGCTAGGAGTTTTTTCCACTTATTTCAAATTTGAATACCCTTGAGAAAATTCCTAACTTAGCCACCGGTTGTTACTATCTCACTTTCTGTAATTCTTTGTCATAACTGCTGTGAATTTGCTTTATTAAACGGTGTCTTCCGAAAATCACCTCTCTATCTTCACAAGGTAGCGATAAGGTCTACTATTCTTCTCGATCCAACTTGTGGGAATACACTGGATATGTTGTTGTTATTGTAACCAATGACGCATATATTAATTAATCATAATAAGGGAAAAGGTTGTAGGAATAGGTCTTATTATACATAAAGAAGTAAACAGGCCATGAGAGTTATTTATCTGGCCCTGAATATCACATTAGTACCTACACCAAATGCTGCAGAAGAATACATAAAAAGCAATACAAGAACAAATAAACTAGGACCTCAAACCAGATGTAATGTCTTAGCTTCCAACAACTTACAACATACTATCTGTCCTAGCTGGCAGCCGACGGAAGAAGTTGATTGGCACAGAAGGCAGCCTATGGCGAAATCTCGGATGTCTCATCATATAGATACCGATAAGGGCTGCAATTACCTGGAATGGCGTCACGTACAAGACCAATGCAGCTATAAGGCAAAATGTGACGAATAAGGCTGTGGCACGTGGATCACGCCAACTCAGCAGTGACTGGAACCGCTCGCCTTGGGTTGCAACGTCACCAACGACTGTTTGAATCCGGCCAGCTACACTCCTTAGCCGATCATATCTCATTCGTACCAGTTCAGGGCTACGGCTAGTTGGGAATGTGTCAAACTCTTCATCTAGCTCGTCAGGGTGCACTGACTCGGCTTGTGATAACTTTGTGTTCATGTGAGGAGGATACCTAGGCCGGTATCGGTAATTCCACACTCCTATTAGAAACATGTAAAGGAAAACAGTTGGTAAAATAAGCTCTGGAAATGACACAAGCATAAGGAAGAGAATGTGCACGAGGACTGTTGTGATCGGGTTCTTCCACATGCAGATGTCTCCGAACCATTTGCCAACAGCAAATAATCCTGTGAAAATTGACATCAGACGAAAAAAATTCGCCTTGCTACGCCTCATGCTCCAAAGGTGTGAGTCTACATCAGACATGTATTCCACGACTTCCTTTCTCAGCGGGGGTTCTGCTCGTCCCAACCGCATGGCTACTATGTTGACTGCCTGGTGTCGTAGCATGTCAAGTTGCATGACAGTGAAAGGCCTTACATAATGCATTTTCGGCAAAAGAGGACATGAGTATTTGTAAAGCATGTTCGCAAATGATGTGCACGTAAAACGGATTGCCAAATGCAATTCTCCCATCTTCTTAACACCAGTAGGGTGAAGAACCAGCAGTGGATATGAATGTGTGTAAACTCTGCCTGTTTCAAGTGTCGAGATACGAATTCTAACCTTCCCAACTTTTAGATCTTTGGTACCATTTGAACCTTTGTCTCCCAGATGGCTGTTATCAAACACGCCAACGGTGAGAACTGTAGCTGGATCAAATACCTCCCAAGTGTATTGCTCATTGTACTTGGGGCAGAGGTTATCAACAATTGTTCGAGTTCGAACCCATTTGTGACCATATTTTGCAACACAATATGTATCCGATGTGCCCTTGCCTTCTCGCGTTTTCATTGGATGAAGTCCCACAGCATTTAAGACTCCAAGTTCCAGAACACCAATTGGTGGCCTCCACAGCTGTTTTGCTGTCGGGCGAAGATCACTACTATAATGAGTGGATTCGTCAAGGACATGATAGCCTCCGTCAAGACAGACTCGGAGATGAAGTCTGCTTGAGAATTTCTCCTTCTTAAGCTGATCAATATCAATGGCCACCGGCTTTTCCAGGTTAAACCAACGAGAATGAATCATTTTATCATCGGCACGCTTCTCAACCATGCTTAAAGGGATTATGACTCTCCCAATGATCTCGTCTTTTCCTGGAGCCACACGATCCTCAACTGTGAGGACAAGGTTGTCTTCAAATGGTTCAGCAGCAACAAACAGGAGATCTTCATTCCAAAGAGGATTGAATGTTCGAGCCTGAACTGGCTTAGTTTTCAAAACTTGGTTTCCTATCTGTACCTTCACATAAGCATCTGGGAAACGAGTTTTCTCTGTCGGAATTAAGTCTTGTGCCTCAACAACATTAACACGGACATACCATAGCCTGGGCGCATGGTACACTTTTGAACGTATAAGAGTGGATGCAGCTGTGTCGACAGATAAAGCTGCATCAGAATGCCATGCATCAGGAAAGGCTTCATCCGCTTGAGTACCGATCCAGACAGCAAGCATGAGCTCCCCCTTTATCTTCTCTCCTTTCTTATCTGCAAGCCGATACCACTCCGGAGCTAGAGGACTATCTGGCGGCACACGCATTGGGACTTCATTGAGGTCAAATCTGCATAGGCCGACAAAGTCATCTTTGAGAAGATCCTTGTCCTTGACTACAACTTCGAGCACAGACGCCTGCATCCTCTCCCTAGAAAAGGCAAATACTACATTCCACAAAGGATTTTGATTTTTCTCAATGTGTTTCGTAATTCCTTTGTAATTCCCGATCCTAACCTCAACATAAGGATCCACACTCCCCGTAACATCCATTGCAGGAAGCTCTCGAGCCTTGACAACTCTAACAAAAAGGAAGTGCATCTTCTCAACAAGATCGTAAGTACAACCAGACATCCTGTCCGTACGAATAACACGACCACCCACAACTCGGCCCCCTCCAAGGAATGGGCTTGTTTCCTTAAGTGCATAGTCAACGGGTTGTGCCATTGTCGCAGAATGCATCCGGACGAGCTGAGGTGGAGGCTGTGGTTCCGTTGGAACCTTCATCTCATCGGTCATATATCTTGCTCCTTGATGATGCACAGCAACAGGAGGAGGAGCTTGTTGTTGCTGCGGTGGGTGATTTGGATTGGGAAGATGATGGAACGTGTGTCGCACTTCTGATCTAGGAATTTTCAGGGCTGGAGTTTGAGCTGAGTGACTGTGAACCTGAGTATCATTGGCTGCAGAAATAGGGGTAGATGACTTTATAGATGGATCGTCAATAATATACACTTTAAGGCCGAGTTCTCCCCTCACACGTGAGAAGATACTGCGCTTTTCCAGAGGATAATGCAAGACAACAGAATCCGAATAAGGTACAAAGGAAGTCCCGTTAATGGTAATCTTTCCAAGAAATGACCTGGACTGAGTAGCTCGAATATTGTTATAGACATAGGCATCAAGAACGAGCATATGGAGGTTCGAAGGGTCAGAGATGTTGAAGTAGAAAGTCTCGTTCCACACCGGGCTCAGGTCCTTTTCCTTGATTGTAGTACGAAACCTCTGACCGTCAAAGTAAAGCTCCACAAAAGAACTAGATGATCCTTGACCATCTTTCGCCAAAAGATTATGGGCGCCAACCACTTCGACACCTAGCTTCAGGTTACTTAAGATCATCTTCGAAGAATTATTGTGAGCAGTACCTGAGAGATATAGAGCAAAAACTTTACGATGTAGCTCCACAGAGTGAAGGAACCAAAACATTCAAAAGAAAGACGAAAGGTTGAGAAATGCTGAAGATGAACCAAAAAACGGGTGCCTCATTGCAATAGCAAGAATTGATGAACCAAGAGATCGGATTGCAACTTCACATATTTTTGAAAGACGAAATTGGACAATAAGTGTACGAGATATCAAAGACCGAAAAACCAAATCAAAATTGCAGAACAAGCAAATTTATCATCAATCTGAAGAACTAATTGAACAGAACAACTTTAAGCGGAACTGCTTACAGTCTTCTCGTGTAATTTTGCTAGAAAACAATCATGGAATAGTTATATATTTCTAATACGAAAGAAACACCACAAACTAGACTAACTACAGCATCGTTACAAGCAATAAACAGGCACTGTTGTCACCCCATCACCATGAATAGAAAGAACAACAACAACAACACGACCCAGTATAATCCCACAAGTGGGGTCTGGGGAGGGTGGAGGGTAATATGTACGCAGACCCCTAACTGAGGGGCAGAGGGGCTGTTTCCAGGAGACCCTCGGCTCAAGAAAGCAACAAGAGATGATATATTAGTATCATCAATAGACTCGTAATAAAATAACAGCAATATAAAAAATACGAAATAGATGGATGACATAATAATAACCAGCAGATAAAGTCCTACATCGTGAATAGAAAGAATGAACAACAAAAATACAAAAATCACTTTAAAAATCTGGTCCAGGAAAATATAGTGTCAAATTTGCCAGATTTACATTCCCACCTATAAGGAGAATGATATTGGTGAAATTATAATACTAAAACTTACCAAAAGATGAATATTTTTCACTTCTCTAACTCAAAGTCAGATCTGCAAAATGCAAAGCATAGTTAGTATTAAACAGTCTCAAGTAACTTTGAACAACCTAAGCATTAACAAATCTAAATCAGATATTCCCAATGAGTAATCCGATTGAAATAAAAGACGGTCTAAATTCTCAACATGGTGAAAACAATCATGCAGACTATATCTGAACAAAACAACAGCAACAACCCAGTATAATCCCATATAGTGGGGTCTGAGGAGGGAAGTGTGTACGCAGACCTTAATCCTACCTTGTGGAGGCAGAGAAGTTGTTTCCAATAGACCCTCGACTCGGGAAAGTATAGATACTACTATAATAACAAGAAAACAAGAAGGGAAAACATCAAGAAACCATGTAAAAGCAGCATACAAAACAAGATAGTAAGATGATCGAAACGCAAAAGACGACACATATTCAAAGAAACCTAATACCAATCAAATGCGAGAGTACGTACTACACTACCGATGTAATCCCACAAAGTGGGTTCTGGGGAAGATAGAGTGTACACAAAACTTACCCCTACCTTACGAAGGTATTACAGCAAACTAGCAAAGTAATCTTAGTTCATAATAGTATTTAAGTAGTTCAGTTAACAGTATCTACTCATTAGGCACACAACAACAAAAAATAATAATACTAGTCACTAATAAAGACAAATAATATAAGGAATCACTTCAAATTATAAATCTTACTTATCAAAATCAGCACATAAGATCTAACCAAACTATCAAACAAGTCACAAAATCATTCTATTTGCATATTCTCACCTATTTTCTTGCACTTTAAATCTGACAACTAAAGAAATGATATTTGTAACTTTATGAGAAATATAATGCACAAAATATATGAGAGTCCACTCTCTTTCAATACCATGTGCTGGTCAGCCTCATGTGGAGATCTACAAACTTATAATATAAAAATAAAGAATTTAAAAGTTTTTTTTTTCATAAGTAAAATTACAACAAAAAAAACGCAGTGAAATCCCACAAGTGAGGTCTGGAAAGAGTAATGTGCACGCAAAACTAACGCCTACCTTATGAAGGTAGAGAAGTTGTTTCCGATAGATCCTCGGCTCAAGAACAGAAAAGGAAGCAATAAACAAAACGTAAGCAAATGGCACAATATGTAATAACAAAGATCTAGAAATAGTGTCAATACTACATGTAAGAATGACACACCGTGTAATAAGAGGGAACTAGGATTAGAAAAATGTAAGACTAGTATTAATACTAATGGTAATGGTAAGACTTTGATAAGTAAAATTAAATAATTTAAAAGTTCATAAAAGCATGTTTGAAGTTAAAGTTCCTTAAGCTTCGCTAAAGACACATGCACTTGTCATTTTCAACTAAATATACACAATAAATTACTAATACAAATAAAGTTCATTGATCTTGACAAAAAGTAGAAAAGGGGAAAAGTGATAATTATCCATGCAACTAAATTACAAAAAGAAAAGCCACAAATACTTAAATGCAAACAAAAAGACTCCAACTTTATAATCAATTTAAAGTGTTGAAATCAAATGGTACAATAATTACCTTTCAAGATTCAAACTTTTGCTAAAAAAAAAATCTCTCACATTTTATTAGTGATAAATAACACATCCAGAAAAAGGGAAAAGTGGTAATTAGCCATGCAACTAAATTACAAAAAGAAAAGCCAAAAACACTTAAAATGCAAACAAAAAGACTCCAACTTTATAATCATTTCAAAATGTTGAAATAAAATGGTACAATAATTACATTTCAAGATCAAACTTTTGCTAGAAAAAAAAAAGAAGAAGATCTTTTCATATTTTGTTAGTGATAAATTAACACACCCAGAAAAAGGGAAAAGTGGTAATTAGCCATTCAACTAAATTAAAAAAAAAAAGCAAAAACAAAAACTCTTTGATGCAAAACAAAAAGACTTCAACTTTATAATCAATTCAAAGTGATGAAATCAAATGGTAGAGTAATTACCTTTCAAGATTCAAACTTTTGCTTAAAAAAAAAAAAGATTTTTCATATTTTATTAGTGATAAATAACACATATAGAAAAAGGGAAAAGTGGTAATTAGCCATGCAACTAAACTACAAAAAAGAAAAGTCACAACTCAAAAAGACTCCAACTTTAGCATAAATTCAAAGTGATGAAATCAAATGTTACCATAATTACCTTTCAAGATTCAAACTTTTGCTCAAAAACAATAGATCTTTCATCTTTTAACTAAAAAATAACACATACCAAAATACAAAAATATAAAAGAAACCCAAAAAAAAAAAGTAAACTTGAGAGAAAATAAATACTTACTTACTAAATAAAGGATTTAACCAAAACCAACATCAAAATTCTTGAGCCTGAGCTTCAAAATTCATGCATTTTCAAGAATGAAGACCAACAAAGAGCTAAAAAAAGAAAAGGACCAACAAAGAGAAAATGAGTACTAATAAATAGAATTTAAATAAAACCAACATCTATGTTCTTGAGTTTTTCAGTAAAATCATGAAATTGCAAAAGCATTTTCTGGGGTTTTTAAGCTAGTGCCTAAATATTTTTTTTTTAAAAATACCAAAATTTAAAGAATGAAGAAGAACAAAGAAAAGGATGTGTAAAATAAACATACCCCTTCTCTTTACAAACTTAAACACTGCAATTTCACCACCATAACCAAGACTAAAAGAGAAGCCAAAATGCAGCCATTAATTTGCAGTGTATTTTGAAACGTTTTTTTCCATTAATATATAGTACATTGTTGTGTGTATATATAGATTTTGTGTCAAATATAGGACCTTATTTTTTTAATGTCAAATATAGGAATTTAATGGAAGGGTAAGGGACTCAGGGGTGATTTTCTTGGGTTGGGGGTGGGGGATGGACTGTAGACTGTAGAGATGAAGTTCACATGGTCAGTTTTGAGAATGGATTGACACTATTTTCGAGTTAAAATAGGTAGAATGAGGTCCACAACTAATGTACATACAAAGTTGTCTGTTTTGTAGTAGAAGAGAGAAATGTGCTCATGCAATTTACATGAAGGTTGCAACTGTTTTTTAATCTTAACGAAATCATTTTTTTGTTTACATTTTTGAGTTAAATTATGACAATAATGACAAAAGTCTAATTCTATCTTTTTTCCTTTTTTATCCAGTATCCGGTACTTGTATTGATGTCCGACTAAATTGAATTTGCACCGGAACAGTGGCGGATTCAGGATTTTAAAATTATGGGTGCTCGTTGATAAAGACTCCAAAAGAAGAGAAAAAATGAACTTATTTATGGATGCTTACTCAATATTTATCTAAATATTTGAACAATTACCTATGTAAATTACTAAATATGGTCAAAGTTAATGGGTGCTTAAGCACCCACTGGTGGCTATGTGCATCCGCCACTGCACCGGAAAGTCCCACATTTGGGTAAGCGCTCTCTAACAAAGTCGATTCCTTACACAGAGCTCGAACCAAAAATCTCTAATTAAGAATGAAGGAGTGCTTATCATTTCATCTCAACCATTATAGATGACAAATTCAGTTTAGTCGGACATCAATGCGAGTACCGAATATCGAATAAAAAAAGAAGAAGATAAAATTAGATTTTTGTAACAAAATGAAGGAGTACTTATCGTTCCATACGACAACCATTATTGGTGACAAAAGTCCAACTCTCACAATTTTGGACTTTGGTATCAAGCCAAGTCCAAAATAATTTTTTTGTAGAAATATAAGATAAGTATATAAAATTTTATTGGTAACCGGAAATAGGTCCACCTAATGGTTTTAAATAGTACCTACCTGGTCCTCACAGCTTACTTGTAATTAGTTTTTAATGATTTAAATTGTATAAATATTTGTTTTGCTCTCAATTTATTTAAACTTAGTTTACATTAAGTGAAAACTTTGTTTAATCCTTATTCTTGACTTGAGAACAAACATTTTCAACTGCACTTAACTAGAGCATTTGCTTTCACTATTATATTTGTCTACATAATAATAGTGATATTAGAGCCCGTTTGGCTTAGCTGATTTAGAGTAGCTGATAAGCATATGTGCTGAAAAGCACTTTTAACTGCTGAAGCTGATTTAAAAAATAAGCAGTTACGTGTTTGGATAAAAGTGCTGAAATTAATAATAAGCAGCTAAAAAATTGGGTATACAAAGAGTTTTGTTTAAAAAGAAGTATTTTAGGGATAGAATAGTAAATATTTTGGTCAAACCTAAAGTACTTATAAGCTGAAATTTGATAAGTTGGGGAAGACCAACTTATGGCTTTTGGCTTATTTTTGGCTTATAAACACTAACTTATAAGCACTTTTAATTTTACCAAACGCGTAGATAAGCCAAAAAGTGCTTATAAGCCTGTTTGACCAGCTTATAAGCTTAACCAAACACACTCTTAGACGTTGTAGTAGCCACATTCGACAAATTATCATTTATCACTACTTAAAAATAGAATTGAGAGACAGACAAATTATGTATCAAAAATTCGTAGCCAATTTTATTCAGTGAAGGATTAGCTACAAATTATCGAAACTAATTCCTTTTTTTTTTTTTTTTGTTGTGTTTCATTCTATATCTCCTATAAAAAGTTAGTCTTGATGAGAGGTGTGCCAAATTTTGACGTTGTGGGACTTAAATTCTAAGATGACAATATATGTTAGTAAATAGATTCTGAATTTAATCTTTACATATATTTAATGAATTTTTAATACAAATAGAGTTTAGCACAAAAAATTTAATATATTTGCATATAAAAATTAAATTTTAAAGTAAAAAAGAAAACATACAGAGGGGGATAAAGAAGAGGAAGAAGAAGGTCCCTATCACCATTATCTTTATTTGTTGGGCGTCGTGATCAAAATATGGATTTTTAGGAAGAAGATAAATATAAATGGGGAAATTATAACTTAGGAATTGACAATTGACAATGTCAATACTATGTATTTAATGTACTTGCAGACTACAATAAAGGCCTATCACATGGTCCCACATGCACACATTGTCTCACTTTTCGAGGCAACTCAATAAAATTAATACAAAATTAATTAATTTAATTTGCGAGTATGAGTACTCCTTGTGTCACATTTACATGGTGAAAATGGCAAGAAAAAAAAAAAAAAAAATCCGCATATATTGGTTTAATCTAAATTAATCTTTTAAAAAAATATATATTTGAGTAGATTCAGCTTAATCACAATTGAATTTGTTTAACTATGAGAATTGTGTGGATTGATAAGTACTCTTTCATTATTAACCAGATTTCTTGAGTTGAAACTTTGTGGGATTAATTTCACTTATGGTCATTGAACTATCCTTTAATTTTAGTAAAGTCATTCAACAATTTTTTGTCACTTAAAAGTAACTAAACTTTATTATTGTGACTTAAAAATCATTTTGCCTCAAACTTCCACCATAAATATGATATGGCATACATTTTAATAAAAAAATTCAAAGAAAATGCCACATAAGCTTAAATGGGTCATACCCACATTAAAATTCATGTCTCATTTAATGTGACTTGAGCCAAACTCCAAATGGGTTTCAATAAGTAAAAAATCGCACATAGAATAACTCTTACCAGGTCAACCACATCCCTCTTTAGATATTAAATTCTAAATTATTTTTAATTAAATTCCACATTAATTTAAAATAATTATCCTATACTAGCAAGTTTTTACCTTTTTTGTTACATAATGCACATTCATAATTATTCTATACTAAAATAATTTATGCTAGAAAATTCTTATTTTGTTTGTATGTCCTATCCGAGTCATTTGATAACTCTACTGAAGCAAAAATACTACTGTATCCAACTCACCATTACCGAGGTGATTCTTAACTTTTAATATTGTTCGATTGCATGTTAACACACAAACTAAATCTTCTTTTTTTTCATCAGGGACCAATTCAAGACTTTAGTGCATCTGATGAGGTTGTTGCTCCTCCAACTGAAGTTGATTGTTCTTCACAACTTGATGTTATCCAACCTTTAGATGTTGTAGTTGTTTCAAAGAGAGGCAGGAATGTGAAGAGAAAAATCATGTCTGATTTCGCGGTTAATGTGCAAAAAAAGAAGTCTAGGGAGTTTAAGAAAAATTAGGTCCTGTAAATTAGTTTTTGGGTTTTGATCATATAGATACAGTCTTAGTGACGCAGTATGTTGTGTCCTTTTGTCTAAACAGTTGCTATGGGCTGTCTGTAATTGTATGTTTATTGATAATTTTTATTATGCACTTTAGTTTTATCTGTTGCTTACTAAGCAGGTTATTTGTATGATAGTGTTGCTTAATAAGTAACATTTTAAAATTAATAGAATGGTATAAATATGTTATGTGAGTTGGATACAGTAGTATTTTTGCTTCAGTAGAGTTATAAAATGACTCGGATAGGGCATACAAACAAAATAAGAATTTTCTAGCATAAATTATTTTAATATAGAATAATTATGAATGTTTATTATGTAACGGAAAAGGTAAAAACTTTGTAGTATAGGATAATTATTTTAAATTAATGTAGAATTTAACTAAAAATAATGTAAAATTTAATATCTAAAGAGGGATGTGGTTAACCTGGTAAGAGCTATTCTATGTGCGGTTTTTTACCTATTGAAACCCATTTGGAGTTTGGCTCAAGTCATGTTAAAGGAGACACGGATCTTAATGTGGGTATAACCCATGTAAGCTTATGTGACATTTTCTTTGAATTTTTTTTATTAAAATGTATGCCATGTCATTTTTATGGTGGAAGTTTAAGGCAAAATGATTTTTAAGTTACAATGATAAAGTTTAGTTACTTTTAAGTGACAAAAAATAGTTGAATGACTTTACTGAAATTAAAGGATAGTTCAATGACCATTAGTGAAATTACCCCAAACTTTGTGTATAGAGTCGATTTTGTTAGGAGCACTTTATCTTTCAATGTGAACTTCCCAGTTCATTTGATCGGAACTTAATGAGGATACCAACACCAGATGAGAAATCAAGAAAAATGAACACTTTTGAGTTCTATTATATGTTTTTTGGTTTGTCACTTGGTATTCGGTAGTCGGTACCAGCAATAGTGCCCAACTAAATTTGAATTCATGCAGAAAAGTTTCATATTATTTTGGGGGAGGGGGTTTTAAGCGCTCCCTACAAAAGCGACTCCATACCCAAGCTCAAAAGACATTTAATTAAGGATGAATGAGTACTTGACACTCCACTATAACCCTTGTTGGTGAGTTCGATCTGTTATATTTAATATCGTCTAACTTCATTCAAAAATGAAACTTGAATTTTATAGAATCAAAATAGAAATAATTTTTTCAAACTTGATCACTTCTAAGATCTGTACCTATTGATTCTAACAACTGATTGGAGAGTTGATCATTCAGACCTTTTAGTTCATAAATGTAAATTTCGGACCCATAAATGGAGATATTTTTGAAACTCACAGAAAAACGGGCTTTCGGTTTTTTTGCACCCCATTTTAGTCTTGCAGCTATTTAATTTTTTTTTTTAAGAATCCCTTTTTAGAAGAAATATTATATATATGTTCAATCTTTAGTGGTGGTGAAACCAATCATTCGACCCGACCTCAGACTCTTTCTTCCCGACCTATTTGACTGTCTAGCGTAATGATTGTTATTTTTAATGGAGTTGAATTTGAGAAGCACTTGAATGTTTTAAACTAAAAAAATGATTGTGACGATCTTTTCTCAATTCATTTTCCCCCCTATTCGCAACTTAAGAAAAATTCTAACTTTGATAGATAAGGGGGGTCTAAAGAAGGAAACATTGATTCATTAAGGTAAAACACATAGTTTACCCATAGAACTTACACCGAAATCTCTGTTATATATTTTTTCTTTGCGATTTTTTTTTACACATTTAACCTTTTAAAAATGTGTCTAAGACACATTTTTTATGTGTCACTTGCTGTTTAACATGAGAGGCGAGTGGACAGTTAAAATTTTGTGTCTAAAGGCTCATTTTGACGCCAGTTGTCCGGTCTGTTCATTATTTTCATTTTTCTACATCATTTTCTCTTGTTTTTAGAAAATATCCTACCAAATCGTTTCCATCTTCTTCCAATTACTGCACTATCACCTTATTCTACCACTATAACACCAAATATTTTTGTCAAGATTTAAAGAAGGATTAAAAAAATCAGAGTTTCACATTCAACATGGGGAGTCGCTGAATGACAGCGTCATGGGTGCACCCTTCGTGGGTGGCCAAATCTGAAGGAAAAATTCATAGATTTCTTCGTATGTGTGTCGTCAAAACTGGGTCTGTGGAATTTCTTCCATTTCAGCCATTGATGGGTTGAAATTTTTTAGTTTTTTCTCATCTTATTGTTGCTGGTATAAGTGATAATAGGCTAGATTCATGTAATTTGGCGACTGTTTATGCCCCAGCTTGACTATGTTTCACAGTTATAGGATAGGTTAATGACGATAAATTGGCTCTAATTGTGAATTTCATATTTTGCGGGAGTGAGTTGCGTGTATGTGGACTTAGAACTGTATTTGGAGCTAAAGTTGAAGCAAGGAGAAGCCCCTCGGAGTTGAGTACGTTGAAAGAAGAGAGAAAGAAAGGCTGAAATGATGACCCAAACTAGCGCCCCAACACACCCACTAGCGCGACCGCGCTAGCCAGGAGTTCGAGGCAGAATGTTATGCTATATGTAGCGCGACCGCGCTAGTCCAGTTCGGAAAAATACAAGTCAGGGTAAACTTGGAAGTTCGAGGGTAATTTTACTTAACCTATAAAAGGTCCAGCTCGCCCAAAGGGATATTATCAAGGTTTTTACAACTTAGTTGAAGGCAATGGGAGGCAAGAGGCAAGGAGGATAATTCAACATCGAGTTCTTCCTTTCTTCCTTTTGCATTTTACCATTTGTGATGAGTTTGGCTATTGTTATGATGAACACTAGTATGAGTAGCTAAATATTTAGCCTAAGGTTTTGATAGAACCTATTGAAGGAAGAACTTCTTGTTATGTTAATATAGTTTGTCCGGTTTAATCTTTATTTATTCAATTACATTCTTGTTGTAGTTAATTGATAGGATCCTCAATTAGCTGTACCTATTTAGTATGTATTACTCGGGAGAGAGTGCATATTTAGGTAATTGTTGAACAACACCACTCCCGAAGTATATGAGGGATCAATAACTAAGGGTTTAAAGGTGGGATTAGGGATAACGAAGCCTTGGATGAAATCTAAAGTGAGCTGTAATAAAAGCCAGCTAGCATACTAGGGAGAGTGCGTCTAGTAAATTGTCATGATTACTCGGGAGAGATTTACGGTAATAAGAGTGCTCATGATTGATAGAGACGGTTAGGCAAATCTATATGAAACATAACATGAAGAGATTCCATCAATAGGGAAAATCATAATCTTAGGTCCTTCTTTTAATTGTTTGTAATTTAACCATAGTTAGTCTTTATTTACTTAATTGCAGTCAGTTATAGTTAGTAAAAATATGCTCAATTGTTATTCAAAACGTTTGAGAAGTTGATTACGTAGAATTTAGTGAGTCTAACAAGAGTAATCGATAGGTTAATTCCTTGTGGATTCTACTCTAGGCTAAATACTCAGATTATATTGCGACGCCCACTTAGTCCTTTTTATAAGGCATAGTTGGGCATGATCAAGACATGCTGAGACACTTATATGAGTGCCCATTAAGTTAGATGAGTCAATGGAACTGACAGAGGTGATAGTACAGCCTGCCCAGGAAGAACATAACATACAGATTGAGGCTGAGAAAGAAGCTAAAACAGCACAGGAACCGGTAGCTGAGGTGGAAGCTGACGAAGAATAGTCCCAAATCATTGGGAAGAAGAGACCTCCAGCACCATTCCCACAGAGGTTAGCCAAGTACCAGAAAGAAGAGCAATATAAGAAATTCTTGGAGATGCTGAAACAAATCCAGGTAAATATTCCATTGATTGATGCCTTGAAGGAGATGCATGTTTATGCAAAAATGATGAAGGACTTGATGTCCCAAAAATTTGATTTCCAAGACTTGGCCACAATGACTCTTACTCAGACCTGCAGTGCTGTGATGACTAGACCAGTTGCTGAGAAGCTGTCCGACCCAGGGAGTTTCACCATTCCCTACACCATTGGTAACTTCGCTTTTGCCAAGGCATTTTGTGATTTGGGGGCTAGCATAAATCTTATGCCCCTGGAAATTTATAAGAGGTTAGGGATTGGATGATCTAGACCCACATCTATGTTGTTGCAGCTAGCTGGCAGGACCGTGAAAAGACCCTCTAGGATCTTGGATGATGTGTTGATTCAGGTAGAGAAATTTATGTTCCTTGCAGATTTTGTGATTCTAGATTGCAAGGTGGATGAAGAAATTCTCATAATTTTGGGAAGGTCGTTCTTAGCCACGGGAAGAGCTCTCATTGATTGTGAAACTTGGGAGCTCAAGATGAGATTGAACGATGAGGAGATAACATTCAATGTGCAGAAATCTATGAGGCGACCGAGTGAATTCACCAATTTCTCTCTTATTGATTCAGTGGATGTAATCGTATAAGCTGATGATGAAACGTTAACTATTGAGGAACCTCTTGCTGCATGTCAGGTAAATTTAGATGAGGTGAATGGGGAAGAATTGGCATAATGGGTGTTGGCTTTAGAGGGCAGAGGGTTTTGGGATAGAACTCTTGAATTTTAGCCCCTGCACTTAGAAAACAGAGAAACTCCTCTAGTCAAGCCATCAATAGAAGAACCACCAAAGCTGGAATTGAAGCCACTGCCCGCCCATCTCAGGTATGAGTTCCTAGGACCTAACTCCACATTACCTGATATTATCTCATCTAGTTTGTTAGATGTGCAGGCACAATAACTTTTGCAAGTACTCAAGGAGTGCAAGACTGCCATTGGGTGGACTATGGCATACACTAAAGGGATTATCCCGGCATACTGGATGCATAAAATTCTGCTGGAAGAAGGATAAAAATCTTCGAGGGAGCACCAAAGAAAACTGAACCCCAACATGAGGGGAGTGGTAAAGAAGGAAGTCATTAAGTGGTTGGATGCGAGAATCATTTTCCCAATCTCTGACAACAACTGGGTTATCCCGGTGCAATGTGTTCCTAAGAAGGGTGGCATGACGGTGGTAAAAAATGATAACAATGAGTTGATCTCTAGAAGAACTGTCATAGGCTAGAGAATTTGCATGGACTACAGAAAGTTAAATCTGGACACCTGGAAAGACCACTTCCCACTTCCCTTCATTGATCAGATGCTTGACAGATTGGCAGGGAGATCTCACTTCTGTTTACTGGATGGTTACTCAAGGTACAATCAAATCTCCATTACACCAGAAGACAGAGAAAAGACCTCCTTCACTTGCCCATATGACATTTATGCTTTTCAGAGGATGCCCTTTGGCCTATGCAATGCACCCGCCATATCCCAAAGGTGCATAATGGTCGTATTCACTGACATGGTCAAAGACATAATGGAGGTGTTCATGGATGATTTCTCAGTGGTGGGAAACTCATTCAACGAGTGCCTCATAAATCTAACCCGAGTGTTGAAATGTTGTATTGAGACTAAACTGGTTCTTAATTAGGAAAAATGCCATTTCATGGTACAAGATGGCATAGTCTTGGGACACCGGGTATCAAGCAAGGGAATTGAGGTGGATCGTGCTAAAGTTGATGTGATAGAAAAGCTGCCACCACCCACTTCAGTCAAGGTAATTAGGAGCTTCCTCGGGCATGCCGGTTTTTACCGGAGATTCATAAGAGACTTCTCAAATATTGCCAACCCTCTCTGTAAGTTGTTAGAAAAAGATCATCCTTTCTTGTTTTCTGATGATTCGAGGAGTTGAAAAAGAGGCTAGTCACCGTACCCATCATTGTTGCCCCCAACTGGGAGCAACCATTCAAACTCATGTGTGGCGCTAGTGACTACGCAGTGCGGGTAGTGCTGGGACAGCGGAAAGACAAGCTAATGCACCCAATCTACTATGACAGTAGAACACTGAGTGGGGCCCAACTGAACTACACTGTGACTGAAAAGGAGATGTTGGCTGTGGTGTTTGCATTCGACAAGTTCAGATCATACCTGATTGGCTCTAAGGTAATTGTATATACTGATCATGCAACTCTCAGGTACTTGATTGAGAAGAAGGGGTCCAAACCGCACCTGATTCATTCGGTGCTGTTACTGCAAGAGTTCGACCTTGAAATCTGCGACCGTAAGGGCATAGAAAACCAAGTCGTTGATCATCTATCACGACTTGAGGGAGCTAAAAACTCAATTAGGGTTGAGGATATTCTGGAAACCTTTCTAGACGAGCAGCTACTCGCTACAAACCTTGAGGAAGTGTCATGGTATGCAGACTTTGCAAATTATCTAGCAAGCGATATAGTTCCCTATGACCTTTCCTCCGTGCAAAAGAAAAAGTTTTATCGTGACTGCCGCATGTATTATTGGGATAAACCTTATCTGTTTCGAATATGTGTTGGCAATATGATCCGGAGGTGTGTCCCCGAGATAGAACAATCTTCTATTTTGCAGGCATGTCATGCATCGACATATGAAGGATATTTTGGAGGAGTCAGGACGGCCACGAAAGTGCTAGAGGCCGGGTTCTACTGGATAACAGTGTTTAAGGATGCATATCAATGGGCGAAGGGATGTAATGAATGTTAGTGAACCGGGAACATTTTCCGTCGCCATGAGATGCCCATAAACCCAATTCAAGAGGTTGAAGTGTTCGATGTCTGGGGGATTGACTTCATGGGCCCCTTCGTCAGATCCTTTGGCGATAAGTACATACTTGTTGCTGTGGGCTACGTGTCCAAATGGGTGGAAACTGCAGCACTTCCTACCAATGATGCAAGAATGGTGGTGGGATTTTTGAAGAAGAATATATTCACCTATTTTGGGACGCCCGAGAGCTATTATCAGTCATGGAGGCACCCACTTCTACAATCGAGCCTTCGAGAAGTTTCTAGCAAAGTACGATGTGCGCCACAAGGTGGCAACACCATATCATCCTCAGACCAATGGACATGTCAAAGTGTCTAATAGAGAAATAAAGAGTGTATTGACCAAGACTATAAACACCACAAGAACTGATTGGGTGAAAAAGCTAGATGGTGCACTCTGGGCCTACATAACTGCTTTTAAAACACCAATTGGTATGTCACCATATAAGTTGGTGTTCGGGAAGGCCTGCCACTTGCCAGTGGAGTTTGAACACAGATCTTGGTAGGCAATGAAACGGTTGAATCTAGATATTAAGGCTGCGAGCACAACGAGAATCACAGAATTGCATGAGCTCGACGTGTTCCGATATCTTGCTTTTGAGAGCACAAGGCTGTACAAGGAAAGAATGAAGAGGTTGCACTACAAGAACATTGTGGAGAGAAATTTCAACCCCGGGGACATGGTATTGCTCTATAACTCAAGATTAAGGCTATTTCTGGTTAAGCTTAAGTCACGATGGTCTGGACCATTTTGAGTGGTCGAAGTATTCCCTTCAGGGCTATAGAGATTGCCTCAGAGAAAGACTCTCATACATTTAGAGTTAATGAGCAGAGATTGAAACTATATGTGGGCATGAATGAACGAAAGGAAGTGTCAGAGATCCACCTGACTGAATCTCAGAGGTCAAGCGAGCCTTAAATGCACTTATCTGCGTTGTGTCGCGATGTTAAATCAGGCGCTGCATGGGAGGAAACCCATTGATTTGTTGTAATCATCGTGCCACGACATTAACTAAGGCGCTGGTTGGGAGGCAACCATATTATAGTTAGTAGTTGTTAATTTTGAGTTTGGGAAATACTAACCAATGCAGGTGAGCTTGGGCAGGTGACAAGTAAGGCTGTTTGGTGGGCCGGGCCTGGGCCTAAATGGGCCTGACGGGCCGATCTTCGCGGTCCTGGTGGGCCTGGGCTCTGGCGGTCCCGGGCTTGGTGGGCCTGGGGGGTTGAACCGGCCCGTGACGGGCCTAAGCACACTATGGTCCTGGGCTTAGCGGGTCTAATGGGCTTTTTAATTTTCGGGCCTTTTTTTTAATTTTTTTTGTTTAATACGATTTCTTGTAAACGATATATGTATGTATATATATAAATTGCTATTATATATGGATATATAAATATATGTAGTATGTATAATATAGAAATATAATTAATAAAGTGTTTGACGAAAATGTAAAATAACGAAATAATTGTAAAACTAAATTCGCATGCTTAATAAATTAATAACAAAGTACAACATGAAGCATAATAC
>MU697612.1:2922-19878 GCA_026770625.1 Nicotiana glauca | reverse complement strand
ATTCATAGATAAAGTCGAGCGGGAAGAGTAATTGAGTGTTGCTCGGTAAATGGAGTATTGGTTATGATCTATCAGGTTGCGTGTCGTATGCTATTTGTTCCACCATGGGTGTAAAGAATTGCTTTGGTTTCAGACATCAAAATTGTGCATGGCTGTTGATTTTAGGCATAGCAACTTGAGGTGCTTCGTGTGTAACAATGTTTGGATAGGGTCGCGCATTGTAGCGAGGCTATGTGGAGTTATGACCTTTCGGGGTAGATTCATGTGTTCTGTTTTATGATGTGAGACGGGGTCTCATCCTTGTGTTGTGATGGTACTGATGAGCTTGAGGTACAGCTCTTTCGTTTGAGCTATTTGTCATGATTTGAGTATGTTCATACCGTTTCTTATTGGTGCGTGTATTGTGCAAGAGTGGCTTAGGCCGGTGTTGAGGTGTCATATCACTAGAATGGTGTGTTGGATTCGAGGTGATCGTTTGAGTCATTAATGAATACGAAGAGATTTGTTTCCAGCTGGTTAGAAGGATAATATCGAGGTTTGGCCCGGAAATCTGTTGTGGAATTAGTCAAAAAGGAAGTGGCTTCATGTATGGGTAATCTGAGGGATGGTTATGGTTTATTGCGTGTTTCATTTGTCGTTGGCAGTATATGAAAGTGTTGGAATAAGGCTTTAGTTAGTAAGAGGTTTTCTATCGATTTTTGGATGTTGTGGGTAGCTACTGTTGATAGAAGTTATCGTTTCGAGTGTTTGGATTATGAGGTATATCATATGGTTCCACCTGAGGTTGCAGGATGGCTTATTACAGCTGGTTCAAGTTTATTCTGAATATTGACGTGAGGTTCTGATTTTGAGTATGACTTCGGAAAGTGCAATGTGGTCCTATGGTTTATGGTTTAAATAGACTGTGAAATTTCAGCTGTGTTGTATTATCGGACCTATGTGTGAGATAGGGTGACGTGGGATCACCCCGGGTATATGCTTGGTAAGGTCATTCAGCTATTGATTGGCTTCTAATACAACTCTGGGTACGCTCGAGGACGAGCGATTGTTTAAATTGGGGAGGATGTGACGACCCGACCCATCGTCTCATGTGTTACTGCTCCATTTTTCCCGTTTATTGCTTCTTATTTCATTATCGGTATGTGGTGTTTGAGAGTTGATTTGGATTGGTTTTGATAAGAAATAAGGCACTTAGTCTCTTTAAGAAAGGCTTAAGTTGGAAGAGTCAACCGGACGTTGACTTATGAGTTAGAGGGCTCGGATGTGATTTTCGGCTATTCGGTTAGCTTCGGGAGGTGATTTGTGACTTAGGAGCGCGATCGGAACTGATTTTGGAGGCCCGGTGTAGAATTAGGCTTGAATTGGCGAAGTTAGTATTTTGGCAAATTCCGGTTGATGGGTGAGATTTTGATCCGAGGGTCGGAATGGAATTCCGAGAGTTTCTGTAGCTTTATTGGGTGATTTTGGATATGTGTGCAAATTTTCAGGTCATTCGGACATCGTTTGGTCGGGTTTTTGATCGAATGCGCATTTAGGAAGTTATGAAGAAACTTAGGCTTGAATCCGATGTGAATTGATGATTTTAGTGTTGTTTGATGTGTTTTGAGGATTGGAACAAGTTTGAATAATGTTTTAGGAGGTGTTGGTGCTTTTGGTTGAGGTCCCGGGGGCCTCGGGGTGATTTCGGGTGACTATCGAAAGGTTTTTGGAGTTAATTGCAGGTTCAAATTTGCTGGTATCTGTTGGTTTCGCACCTGCGGTTATTGGACCGCAGGTGCAGTTTCGCTGAAGCAGTTTGAGGAGCGCAGAAGCGAAAGTCTTGGCCCTTGCCAGATTCTGCAGGAGCGGAAAGAGTACCGCATAAGCGGTCCCGCAGAAGCGAGCTGGGCCTCGCAGAAGCGGAAATAGGAATCCTGGTCAGGTTCCGCAGAAGCGGAATAATGGATCGCATAGGCGGTCCCGCTGAAATGAAGCGGGGACTGCAGAAGCGGTAGGTGCCTTAAGTGAAAAGTCCGCAAAAAGCGGTCATGGACCGCATATGCGGAAGTCGCAGAAGCGAAAATGCCTGGCAGTTAAGTGAAATTAATCTTCTTCGCGAATTTTTGAGAGAACACAACATTTCCACTTTGGACTAAGAGGGTTTTGGGCGATTTTGAAGAGAGTTTCGAGGGCTTTCATCAGGTATAGATTCTTGGACTTAGAATATGTTATTATGGAGTAAAATCATGGATTAACACTGAAAACCCAAGGAATTAAAGGTTAAAAATGGAGGTTAGGGCTTGAAACCTAAGAGAGTCAAACTAGGGATTTGAGAGGTAAAATGGACTGCGATTCTTGTGACTTTGATATGTATAGACTCGTAGCGAGATGAGGAACATTTTGGTATAAAAATTTTTGACTTTCGAGAAGTGGGTCCGGGGCTCGGGTTTTGCTAGTTTCGAGATTTTTGGTATATTTTGATTGCTTTCGATTAGGTATTGTTCCCTTGGTATAGTGTGATGTATTCGCTCTAATTTTGGTTATATTCGACGTGTGTGAAGGCCGGTTTGAGGGGAAAAGGTGTCGCGGGCTACAGATTTTGCCTGTTCGAGGTGAGTAATAGTTGTAAATGATATCCTTAGGGTTTGAAACCACGGATTTGCATCTCATAGTGCTGTATTGAGGTGACTTGCACGCCGGATAGCGAGTGTGAGGTAGAGCACCGTTGGGGATTGTGACTTGGTCCGTCCCGATTGATGAAATTACTACGTATTTGACTGAAACTACTTTTTATCATCATGATTTGGGTTGATTGTCATGTTTTGGGCTTCGTGCCGATTATTTGCATCTTTTAGGGATTATTATCACTATTTCCATGATACTTAGCATGTTAAATGATTTCAGTCCTGAGTTAAACACTGTTTTGAAATGTCTAGTCATACTTCTATGGTTTTAAAAACTTAAACTATATTTCTAACGTTTGGAGCTGAGAACTATTACTTGACATCGCCCTAGTGGCTCACATGCATATTTTGGACTGAGGATGGATCGGGTTGCACGCCGCAACGGTGTGATATTGATATTGCGCTTGGGTTGTAGGAGCCCCTCCGGAGTCTGAACCTCTACAGTGAGCGCGGGTACCCAAACGGATCGAGATGTACACCGCAACGGTCATGTGCATTGCATTGCATTCATGAATTGGTCCCTGTTTGTACTACGTGTCATGATATTCCGCACTCTCATATCATTGGCATCCATGCTACTTCTTGCACTATTGACCAGATACCCTGGTGTTATTTGTTGGTGGAGTGTTGTGCCCAAAGAGCTGACTTGTGTGCTGACTTGCACTATCTGCTTTGCATTCATTTGCTTAATTGTCGGAAAAGGATATTTTCAAAGAGGTTTTTAACTGAGCCAGATATTTTCTAAAGGATTTTCCATGGTTTTACTGTTTTCTCAAAGGGTTGCACTGCCCTATATAGCATGATGGAGTGCTTTACGTGTTTTCTTACCGCTCGGTTATTTACTCTTATTACTCACTGATTTGGAGTACTCACTTTACTCCCTGTACCTCGCGTGCAGTTGCAGGTATTATTCACCCGGGAGCGGGTTAATAGCTGATTGAAGGTATTACTACTGTAGTTGAGCAAGGTGACCGCCAGCGTTCGTGGCAACGGACTTCATCTTTTGATTCTGAATCTTATTTTGTATATATATTATTGGCCCTGTAGTTGTGTTCAAGTTTCTTTAGATGCTCTTGACTTGTGACACCCCGGTCGGGTTGTATTAGGTGGAAATTAACCTCTTTTAATGCCATTAAGTTGTATTTTCTATTCATATATATTTAATTATTATTAAAGAGACGAATTGGGTTAGTTGGCTGTACTTGTCTTCATGAGAGGCGCCATCACGACCGGATTTGGAAAGTGGGTCGTGACATGAAGGCCTCTTCAAATTCTTCCCAAGTAGGCGGACCATCATCTTCGTCTCTTTTATTTTCTCACATCTCAAACCAAGCGCCGGCCACATCTCTAAGCTGGTAAGCAGCCAGCTCCACAGCTTCATCATCAAATGCTTTCATCACTCGGAGGGCTTTCTTGACACTCTCTAGCCACAACATCGGATCTTCATTAACTATAGAACCATGGAACACTGGAGGGCTCAACTTTAAAAATTCATTTACTCTTGAGGACTCAGAATTGTTCTGTCTATTTGATTGAGGTGGAATCTCATCTCTTCTCTCGTTATGGTTGGCCATAAATGCTTTAAACATCTCCATAACACTGTTGATTGCATTAAACATCTGACCCACCTCTGGGGATATAGTTGTCTGAGCTAGAGCTGCTGTTGGGGGAGGTACTAGATCCTGAGGTACTAGATCATCATGCTCCACCCCTTCTTTATGTTCAACTCGGGGTACTTGAACCCCATTTGTAGATTTACCCTTCCTTTTCTGAGTTGAAGCCTTTTTAGTTCTGCCTTGAGCCACAATAGTAGCAATAGTTTCTTGAGCAGCATCCTGAGTGTCGGTGTCAAAGTTGCGAGTACGAGCCATTTCTGCGAGTTTTGGAGAAACGAATACATTAGATAATTTCTTAGAGATAGGATCTACTGCACGATCTAAAGTATGACAAAAAATGAGATTTTTCCCAAATACTTGTAGCCTCCTATTTATAAGTATGACGCAATTCATATACATAAACAAGACTCTACTAACACGGCTTCATAGACCCCTAGGACTCCATAAACCCGTGGCTCTGATACCAAGTTTGTCACGACCCATTTTCTGAACAAGCGGGGACCGGCACTCGATCACTAAACATGACCGAGCGAACCATCTCTGCTTATCAAATTTATTATAACTCCAAACTTTATATGCAACAAGGCAATACTCTAACCAAATATTTTTGTTTCATTTAAATATTTAAATAAATCGACTCCAAAACTTTATTCATAGTAACTAATGAAATACTACTAAATTATTATCAAAAACATCTGAATCTTAACCCAACGACTATGTCTATGAAGCCTCTACTGATAAACTGACGCACTGCTCAGGACATGAGATTTCCTGGACAGTTCTCTAAGTAAACAAAGAAATAACTTAATAATGATGACTCTAAGGAATACTCCACGAACAAAAGCGGATCTCACCAATAGCACTAGAAGGGAAGGAAGTCCTAACTCGTAGCCTGCTCGCCTGCAAATCCGGTTCCTACGTTGTAACACAGACCAACGTAGGTTCCTAAAATAAAACGTTAGTACCATCTACTGTACTCAGTGAGTCTCAACAATAAGGGGCGAAATTTTAATAACATATACATCATGAGAAAAGGTTCTAAATGCATGTAAAACATAAAGCTTATAAGAATAATTTTAAATAATTGCATAATAGTAGTTTATGAGTATTCTAAAAGAAATTATTTTCTTTTTCTTTCTTATAAAAAAATACTTCACTTTATACTTTGGGAGTTCCAACTATTCTGACTTAATTCTGTCTTAGTCGCCATGTGATCGTCACGGGTTCGATTCCAACCTGATCGAATAGGCCCAATCCACGAGGTGCCACTCGCTTCATGGTTCTCAGCACTCATGTATCATACCTTAGTATGGCTAAGTAATTTCTCAGCAACGAGACCCTCGGCTCGTGCGATCCGTACTTTGGCACAAGTAGTTTCAGGAAGTCAACGCCTTGGTCAGGACCCTCGGCCTGGACGATGACCCCTTCTCAGAATAAAGGATACTCCCAAAAAATTTTCTTTCTAAAACTCTTTCTTGTGATTTTTCAAGTCTAAATCTTTTATACATACTCATACTGGTATCCTTAAATGTAAGGCCTGACATAAGAATGAAATAAACATTCAAAAGTATTTATAAAGGTTCTTGATCCTTCATAAATTTTCAACATGAGAATGGCATATATGAATAACATAAAAATCTAAAATTTATGCACATATATCCAAATAATCATCTAAACTTTAGCTAGAAAATAATTCTAAGCTAATATGTACTTACTACTCCAATTAAGTACAAAGAATAACATAAAAATCTGCAATTTAGGAATGAAATAAACATATAAAAGTATTTATAAAGATTCTTTCTTCTTCATAAATTTTCAACATGAAAATAGTATAGAAGCATAATACAAAAATTTGAAAATATAAGCACATATATCATAATAACTCATCTAAACTTTTGCTAGAATAATTCTAAGTTAATGGGTACTCACTCGCTCTAATTAAATAAATATAAACTTTTTTAAGCAATTCATCAAACACCTTGTATGCGTGCTTTTGTGAGTTAAACCACTTTAGCAAAGAGTTATATCAACTCACCTCAAAACTTCTCGATCCAATACGTAGGCCCCAGTCCAATTGATACCAGTCAAAGAATCGATTCTACAACAACCAGTGTATTTTTAATTAATTTTAAAGTTTCGCACCTAAACATAAAATTTTTTGTTGATATAGAGGAAGAAGGGAATTAACTATTCAATTCTTACCTATTACTACTGTAGGGTAACTGACCATAGGAAATTTTATATACCTGAGTTCAAGAATTAGTGATTTGTAAGAAACCCTAAATTTTTTTGTTACTGCGTGAGTCTGCCTCTGTTTAGTAGACTTTGTGATTGCAGCGTGAAAGAAACAGTGTTCTGTTTCTCTATTTAGAATAAGGCTTTTTAGCCTTTACGTGAAAGATCATAAGTTGTTCGATCAAGGTTTTTAAGCCTTATGCCCCCCATTTTTTTCTTTTAATCTAATTTATTTAAGGCTTTAAGCCTTTTGAAAGCTTTTCCTCTTTCTTTTTTTTCTTTTTTTTGTAAACTTAACTAATAATTAATGATACCCACTATTAATACTTAATAATATATTATTAATATTTCTCTAATTGTATATTCAATTATTTCTCTCTCCTCCCCCCCCCCTCTCTCTATATATATATATATATATATATATATATATATATATATATTCACTATAAGCAATAATAATAATAAATTCTATAATTAGTGTGTCTCGAAACTTTTATAAATTTGAGGAGTGTTACAGATTGCACCGTACTTGCCATTGTCAAATCACGTATGCAATCTTTATAAAATATGATGCTTGTATCTTCAAATCTTAAGGGGTAAGAAACATTAGCTTTCATGTGCTAAAGTGCATATATTTATGCAAATCACGATCAAAGAATTAAAAATGTGACTCTTGTTAAATGCAAATCACGCTCAAAGGCTTTGAAGGGGTTGTCACTTTATGTTATTATGGAAGTAACTAAAATTTTAGTGGGTGAAAGGGAGTAGAGCTTTTTGAAATGGTTTTTACTGTAGGTAGCAGACATAAAACATGGATCATGCTTCATCAAAAAGTGAACCTGAATTTTGGAGATTGGGAAGTCGATCCTGATCTTTGTGGCACCGTTCGACGCTGGTCCTTAATAGTGAAAATGGATAGCGAGATTGTTCGAATGAGCCAGTCGTTTGAAAGCCTGTATCCTCCATGCTATTGCACAATTTTATTCATCTTGACTAATGAAGTTATGTTAGACAATGTGATGTTCTGATCAACTATCATTGAACTTTAACTTCTAATAGTGTGACACCTATTTTAAATGACTAATGAGTCATTAATTAGAAGGGAAGGGGGCTGCCACGTTTTTTAACACCTTGAGCTCATCCAAAGACTTTAATTAATCAACCACTAATTATTAATTAACTAGGTAATATCTCATTATTCAATACTTAATCAATTACCCACATAATTAAGAATTATCTCCACTTACTTAAAAAACTACTCACTTTTAACATACCTTATACACCTTACTATCATGGTCATGTTGTACCTTGTATGGCACTAGTCCATAAATATCGAGTATTTTAGCTCGGGCCATATTTTATCCCAACATGTCAAACTTGGACGAAAATTTATTTTCTTTGACTTGCTTTCCCTCTCACCGTCACGAATTTACTCATCACTTGTTTGAAATAGCATAATGCTTATAATTTAAAAATAATATAATTTTCAAACTTACGTCGATTAACTTACTATGAGACTTTAACGTACGAAAATACGGGATGTAATATCTCATTTTTGAGCTTTCATCAATTTACTTATGGCATACTTTCACGTACGAAAACATGGGGTGTAACAACCATCTTACCACAATGCCGTATGGATCGACATCACCCTCTGTTAGCAATCATCCCATCCCAATTAAGGAAAATATTCTCATCACATCAATCTCATCCCAAATAAGGAGAATAATCACAATGTACTCCTACATCGGCACGTGTAGTTTTGGGGTTAAGTTATTTCAACCTACCCTTCCTCAATGGAAACAACAATACCAATGCATTTACCTCATAACCTCTCATACGTATAGAGCTTTATTGGTACTTTCAGTCATTTACAACATCATTATTTCATTGGCTCTCTTGGCCATACATATGATTCTTCTTATGGCACAATGGTATATTTCTTATTATACACTTTTATTTTTTTACTTTTTAGGATCATCATCATAAATATCAACATATAAAATATTCCAGAAATCACAACTTTAAGTTCATTAGAAATGAAGACTTTAAACACAATGGATTTCTTTCCAAGAAATGGAATAAATTGATTGGAAATCGAAGCACGAGTTAAAATCACAAACGAGTAACAAACCATTTATTGTTGAAATACTTTTTCCCAAAAAGGGCAATACACAATTTCCACTCACGAGTATGTAAGAACTCAAAACACATTGAAAATATTTACAAAATATAGCATTAGTTAAAACAATCACATTTAGGCATGACTTGAGTACATAAGCTTTTAGGCAAATTTATTTTCGAAGTAATTTTAGAACAGTTGAATCAAAGCTCATTTCATAACCTTCCTCACATCATCTCATTTCATTGGCACCATTGGCCACAGTTATAACTTACATTCTTGGCATGGTGGCCACACTTTATATCTTCAACTCACTTCTTTCACCTTCAAGCATCTTTATAGATTATCAACAACAAGGCATCTCCAACCAAGACTTTAGGTATACATATGATCAATTAAGAGTCTTAAAAAATTAATTTTTCTCATACAATTTGGCATCATAGACTTCATTTGGAATACGACTCAAAGTCATAACATTTAATAGCCATATCATTCTTGAACATATTCCCGACGGATAACATAATGCGATAGGAACACATTTTGAACACATAACTTTCAACACTTTGTTTATTCGGGATAATCGAATTTATTAGGAACAACTCGGAGTATGGGAATTAGGGACTTGAACAAACCATACTTGAAACTTACAGGAACATCATGGAATTCAATTCTATGAGAGTAGTTTAGCTAACATACCTTGCTTGAGCTTTCCTTAAATTACTACAGTGTTCTAGAAATCCTGGCAATCCCAATCTATTATGAGACATAATAAAATTGAACACGAATTAGAAAGATATTCATGTTTTCAACTCATTTGAGCATTTTATTAAGCAATAGGTGCGCGAATTTGGTTACAAGGTTCTTCCGCAAGATTTCCTTCACTCCACAACCAATTCAATACCAAGAGTTTACTTATGTTAGTTCAATTACCTCCCCATCATCTTCATAGCTACATGCATGCATAAATAACAACTCTCATACCCAAGAATCATACTCTCAATTACTTATCTTCTACCCAAATTCGAAATTGAAGACTATGGTTAGAACCTTACCTATTAGTGAAGACGACCTTGTGAGTTTTTCTTACTGAATTTCAAAGCTTGAGCAAGATAATGATGAACAAAGTACTTGGGTTTTCATCTTCTCTCTCTAGAACACTCCCCTCTCTATAAAATATCAGATTAACCATCCAAAATGACCCTAAGATCGTTTCATAGGAAATAGGGTCGGGTTATAAAATTAGAAAAATGGACCCTCTTAACTCTAGATCGCGTTACATACCATGCTAGGCGACCTCTGCAACGCACTTTAAACCAGGTTTCGCGGGCTCTACAGAGAGCAATAGACCAAGCTTCGCGAGCTTTGCAGCGAGAATAGACCTGGCTAAGCTAGCTCTGCAGTAAGGAATAGACCTGGCTAACGAGGGAAGTAGCATGGTCTAGCGCACTACGAGCTGGGCGGTGCGAGGGAGTAGCACAGGCTAGCACGCTAGGATATAAGGGATGCGAGATCGAAACGATTCAACTCCCAATGCACTGTTCAACCCAAAGGTCAAAAAATACAACACATTAGCCTACATTGACACCAATGGGAGGAACTGGGTCCCTTCCGTTTGCATTATTGGAAGCACATAGCTATCGACACCCCCTTTTTTTTCCTCGTGGAATCGGGTATGCGACATTTGGAAAAACAACTCTATTCCCATTTGGGAGTTGGGTTTTGGATTTTGGAGAGTCGCCACCTAATGATTATAGTGCATTAGGACACTTTAAGAAGAATTAAAGATGAAAACCAAAGTTGGATAAGGGCTTAAAATTATCCCGAGGGGAAGGTGTTAGGCACCCCTCAAGATCCACTATTGTGGTTCCCGGCCATGCTACAACTATGACTTTAAATGCAAGCAAATAGGTAAACAAGCAAGCATTGCAAATACGGAAAAACCATTACAAATAAAAAAATTTAAAGATGCTGAAATTTAGAAGATAACAGTTTTGCAATTTAAGAAGAGATACGTAATGAGGGGAGAGATCAAATAATGATGCAAATAACTTAGGAAAATAAACAGAAACGGAAGTTTGAAAAAGATTTTGGGCAACTTTTGAAAAATCTGAAAATAACAAACTAATAAAGAGGGGGGGTCCTAGGTTTATACATTACATAGATCATTCGCACAACACCGGTACCTGATTGTACGCATAGTGTTATCGTGTAATCATCATCTCCATGTCTACCCTTCCTACCCCGTTAAGGTATTAAAGCGTGGAACGGTATCGTTTACTTATCGCGTGCTACTACCCGTCCCAATCCTATCAGTCCCGGGGATATTAGGACTTCTAATCCTAAAAGGGAAAGAAAGAGATGGAGGCCTTTATGGAGCTTAAAGGATAAAATTCTACTCGACATTCAAAACAAGTAGTAAGTAAGAGGGGAGAACAAACAATCATACAAGGCTCAAATTAACCCCAGAAATCAAACAATCATTTAGTTTAGCATGCATTAACAAATACTGGTTTGGTCTTAGATTAAATTTAAGCAACGAACGGACTGGTTCAACAAATGTGTATAAGGCAGAAAGTCTGCATTAGGCAACTCGGATACAGTTGTCAGATATTAAGGTATTCAACGCGAGTTATTTAGAAAAGTACTGATTTCAAAAGATAGGCTAATGCAGAAGAGTTTTTGAAAGAAAGAACAGAATGCAGACTTAGCTTAGAAATAAGTTTTAAAGAAAATCAGCAGACTGTCCGGTTATAAAACACAGAAATAATTGTAAAGAATTTCGGAGAAAAGACAAAACTATCTGAGGAAAAGAGTAAGCTGCAAAACTGTTTTAAAAGACAAGTTCAGGAAGACTAGAATTTAGTTGGAAAACGCTTAAGCAGAATATTAGAAAAGAAACCGTTTCAGAAAAGATGCAGATTTGAAGAACTCAACTTTTAGGACAAATGTACACTGATTCGAGAGAGTTTTATCAAAGATTAAGGCTTTTGAAATCGTTACTGAATTAAGGCGTTAAGGACTAGTTAACAGATTATTATCAGACGAATTTGAGGCGAAATCCTATAGGCATGATATCTACATTTGATTTTTCAGAACCTGTTAAAGAATTTATGAAGAGATGATTGTTTTTAATTAATCCTACAGTTTGCCTAATGAATATGCATTCCTTATAGATATGATATCTATACATGAATTTTCAGAAAAGCTTAGAATTCCTATAGGCAGGATCTCTACATGCATTAGTTACAGAATATGAGCGTTAAACCCTATATGCATGCTTTCTATGTGATTTGCAGTGTAGTTAAACATTAAGCCCTATAGGCAGGATTTCTAGGTGACTTGCAGCATAATTAAACATTAAACCCTATAGGCATGGTATCTATGTGATTGAATCAGAGATGTTAAACAGACCTATAAGCAGGATTTCTAGAAAAAGAGAGTCCTAAAGCATGATATCTACCCTTGTTTATGCAAGAAAGTAAAACCCTCCCACACCCTTTTACTATATTCCCCGAGTTTTTTTTATACAAATTATTACAGACCAGAAAATAGCTATAAAAATACATCAAAAGCCAACAGCTAGATCCGAGCAAACTAATTCAATCCTAATATCCAATAACATGTGTTTAACCAACTCGAGATCCAGATTTTCAAAGCCTTCTCATTATCCAAGGTGTTTCGCAGTTCCAAGGAATCTCAGGGATCCCCGGCATTACTTACACCCCAGATACCATTAGAATTAGGAACAGTGCAGTGTGGAAAAGCCAGCTCTCAAGCATCTAAGTTCAGAGGGAGCTCAGGGGTCCCAAAGTATGGCTTGCAAGAGAGGGGCAGAACTTATATCTAGGAATAAGTGCAAAGTGAAAGGGAATTAGGGGGCCATGACAGGTGGTGATCATACCTAGACATAAAGTAGGTTGGCACACTACTGACCACTTGTTTAGTTGAACAAGTTAGGAGCAGACCTTTTGAAGGTCAGACCAAAATCTGGATAGTGATTAAGACACAATCAGACCCGAGTCCAGGGCTCAAGCACATAAAAGGGGAAAGGGAATGGGAATTGGTTGAGTTAGGGATTAAAAGAACCCAGTTCAGGATCATAGACAACAATATTGGAGTGCTGCTATGCCCTAAAAAATAACTCACATGCAAAGGGGTAAGGGGTAAGGGAATTCATAAGGTATCAAATTCACAACAAACAAATAATTGTACACATTATTTAAATACTGAATTGTAAAGAAAAGGGGAAACAAATGGGTAGAATTAAACACATTGTTGTTGAAGCATGTAAACCAATTGAGACATACCGGTATAGAGGCAAAGAATGCAGAAGAAAGCAAACAGTCCGCAACAATGCAAGTATCAGAAAGAGGGAGAGTATAAGTGAATTGTGAACTCAGATGGTGTTCTGGGTTCGTGTGTGTTCAAAGAGAAGGGAGGAGAGTATATATAGTGTGAGAAACATGCAAAAATAAGGTAAGGATTGCAGTTCAGCAGTAATTAGGGGAACAAGTGTCAATCAAATCAGTATCAAAGACTTCCTTTAATTAAGGAATTAAAACTAAACGGTAACATGCAAGTGCTAAATAAGGAAAGAAATCACATGGGCTGAATATGACTAATAAAGAAGTATTTCAAGCATAGTACAGGTGCGTAGCAGGTAATAGAGGCTAGGTTCATCAGACTCTAATCAAGGAAAGGTATATAAGAATCCAATATCAATATTACCGAGGTAAGGGAATCAATCAACTTGAGTAAAAAGAAGGGTCGGAAGGAAAATATTTCAAACAAGTCCAAGAGACAAGGGAAATCAAGACAATAAAGGAAAGAATCAATTCAAGAGTGCAATCACAATTAAACAAAGAAATTTGAAATATGTCCATAATCACAGGTTATTTCGAGAAAGAAATTTAACCTATAAAGAGTGCACAAACACTAAGCATATGAGGCTGGATTTTAAAACAAAGGGGAGTGTCATGCATTCAAAATTTGTGAGTAGAGGACTATAGGAACAAGGTAGTCATCTCAGAGAAGAGGGAATCATCAGGTAGCATGCAAAGGTCAGGTAAAAGGCCTTGTAAAGAGGTCAGAAAGGTTAAAATAAAACTTTGAAATTCAATTGAGCAGTAGAGGAAAACATTTCAGGAATTCAAATAGACCCAAAGAGGCTAGGGTTTTGAAATGAAATACGTTCAGAAATAAAAACAAACAAACCACGTAACAAGTAGCCTTAACGACTCGAATGAGCCCCAAATTTTAGGGCTTTCACTAACAGTTAAGTCTAGAGATGAAAGCAAGTAAGTGAGGCAAAAATAACAACGAAATAAATGCAGAGACCATGAAAAGGACACGTACTTCACAGTTGAAGAAGGTCATGAGAATCATAATAAGAGGACAGTCATGCAAATACAGTAGAAGATCTCATGAAGACAAGGTAGGAAAACCACAGTAGAAGAAACACATGAAAATCAAAGAAACCCTAAATTGAAATCAAGCGATTTTAAAAGGAAAACTTGAGGAAATCATTTAAAATGTAAAGTATAGCATAGATTCAGCATAGATCTAGGCAAACAAACAAAGAAGGAACCTCGAATAGCTTAGGTTCTTGGAGAAAACCCTAGAGATGAGAAAGGCTTGGAAACAGGTCCGATCTCGAGTCGGAGAGGTCAAGAATCAAGCTTTTAGAGCTTGAATACGCCAGAGCATGGTCGGAGAGACCATAGAACTACAGATCTGAGAGGATCTAAAAAGCGAACCATCGAGGTCAACCTTCAAAGCCTCGAACAACCAAGGTCTAACGGCGAGGGTGAGTGGATATAAGCCATCCATGGCCAAGGCTGCCATGGATTCCGGTGGAGATGAGACGAAAATAGGCGGAATAAAGCTAGGGTTTCGGAGAGGGCTAGAGAGGATTTGGGAGATGAGGGCGGCTGTCTTTGGTAAATGACTAGGGTTTTGGGGGTAAGGGTGAATTAAAAAAAAGGAAAGAACGGATTATGGCCATTGATCATTTTGATCAACGGCCAGGCTTTAAAAGAGGCCCGGACGGGTTTAGGAATTGGGTCAAGGGGTCGGGTTAAAAATGAAAATTGGGTCATTTAATTGGGTTTGAAATTGGGTTGATTTTAGGCTAAATTTGAAATGGAATTGGGGTTATAATTGAAATGAAATGAGGCCAAAACTTAAATAGTCAGTTTTCCCTTTTATTTTTATGAAATGATTTTGAAATTAAATTAAAGGTACTGAATCAGTTAATGACATATAAATATTGATTTAAAAATACTGGAACTAATTTTATAATTATAAAATACTATAAAATCTTAAAGAGGCTAGTATTGTAATTATACGCAATTTAGTTTTAAAAAATACCAAGCGAATTTGTAAAAATATGTAAAAATCATGTTAGCTATAATTTGATGTAAATATGAGAATAAAAATAAATTGCCCACCAAAATGATAGTTTTGGGAATAATTATCGGATTTTATGGTATAAAAATAGGCAATAAGTTGGTTTTAAAATCATTAAAATGCCAAAACCCTTTGGTGTACTTATATATGCTAGTCTGAAAGTATTTTGGGTATAACAATACATTGGGAAAAATTGGGTATCAACAGCTACCCCTCTTTACCCGGGAAGGATGAACGAGTTGTTGGGTAAAGATATGATGGCCAATTTGATCGGAAGCGGCGAGTTGAAATGAACTTGATCGAGCTCCGGTTTCTGAGCTGCCTACATATCCCTGGTTTTACAGGAATCAGGCCATATGTAGTTCAGGAACCATTGACGGAACATGCCTATGGAGATTCGGAAGGACGGATACGATGCTCGAGGGAGGTAAAAGGTGTTTTAAAGTTGATAGGCTGCAGGAGCCGGAGTGGAATTGCTCCTGCTGAGAAGGCCGGTGCCAGCCGGTGTACCTGTAAGTGAGCAATATAGGCGTATATTGTACATAGACTAAAACATGATGCAAGTTTCCATCGGACCATGAATGCTGTCCTCGGACAGTTAGGATGACGTCCTTAGACCATGATGTCCTTGGCCATGAGGCGCAAAATTAAAGGATTCGCATGCTATGAAATGACGTCCTCGGGCTATGATAATGGTGCCTCCGAACCATGATGCCTTTGAATAATGATATGCAAGATATAAAGTGGGGTCCTCGGGCCATGGCATGGTGTTCTCGGGCTATGAAGATGATGCCTCTGAACGATGATGCCTTTGGACAGTTTGGCGATATTTCAGCCCATGAAATGCAAGATTTGGCGGTATTTCAGCCGATGCAACAGCGTAAATGGAGATATTCCAGCCGATGGAAATTTAAATGAGACAGGCGATGTTTCAGCACATGCAAGAGTAAAATGGCGATATTTCAGCCGACAGAAAATTTAAATACGGTTTGGCGATATTTCAGCTGATGCAAAACGTAAGTAAAGGTGGCAATTTTTCAGCCTTGCAAGAAATGTAAATGGCGATATTTCAGCCGACAAAAAAATTTAAATAATGTTTGGCGATGTTTCAGCCGATGCAAGAAATGTAAATGGCGATATTTCAGGCTACAGAAAAATTTAAATGAAACAGGCGATATTTCAGCCGATTGCAAGACGTAAATAAAGGTGGCGATATTTCAGCCATGCAAGTGGAGGTAGAGCTTAACCTCGGAAGGCAGAAGGTAGCCTAATGCAATGCAGGAAATGCAGATGGAGACAACGCTTAGTCTCGGAAGGCAGAAAGGCAGCCTTATGCAATGCAGGAAATGCGGATGGAGACAACGCTTAGTCTCGGAAGGCAGAAAGGTAGCCTTATGCAATGCAGGAAAATGCAGATGGAGACAATGCTTGGTCTCAAAAGGTAGAAAGGTAGCCTTATGCAATGCAAGAAAATGCAGATGGAGACAACGCTTGGTCTCGGAAGGCAGAAAGGTAGCCTTATGTAGATAATGCAGGATGGAGACAACGCTTAGTCTCGAAAGGCAGAAAGGTAGCCTTATGCAATACGGGGAAATGCAGATGGAGACAACGCTTAGTCTTGGAAGGTAGAAAGGTAGCCTTATGCAGATAATACAGGATGGAGACAACGCTTAGTCTCAAAAGGCAAAAAGGTAGCCTTATGTAATGCGGGAAAATGCATATGGAGACAACGCTTAGTCTCGGAAGGAAGAAAGGTAGCCTTATGCAATAAGATAAAGCGAATAGTAAGAACAAAAAATTCTTAGCTGATAGCTGATCGTGATATTGCGGCTGCTGGGCCATTGCGTGCAGATAGCAAATGCGCATAGGCGCAATGGTTCGATGCGGTTGCGTAACACGTTTGGTAACTTTG
>MDKF010124927.1:0-30827 GCA_026770625.1 Nicotiana glauca | reverse complement strand
CCCGCCAGGACCGTTTGGCCCGTTTAACCCACGGGCCCGGTCCGGTCCCGGTCCAGGCCCAGCCCACCATACAGCATTAATTTTGCCTAACTTCATTAGCTTTAGCTTAAGAAATTTGTTAGGTTTGAGTCTGATTTTTTACCAAATGTAAATTTTAAGCCCTTATTTCTGGTTTAGGTTTTTTATTTGCAACGATTCATAACTTTTAATGCCTATCAGATTTCGTGTAAGCTTAAAAGGATGTTCTAGATACTAGGATTATAATGTAAGGATAGCATTAAGGGAATTAGATAATGACGGAATTATTTAGTAGATATATTTTATAGGTAATAGTTGGTACATTGAACTAAAAATAAAATACATAAAGTATAATACAAAATAGAAAGAGGGCCAAAAATGCCCCTCACCGGTAGGAAATAGAGTAATTTGCCCTTATTTTGAATTTGCTCCTAAACATATCCTTATCAATAGTGGATTAATTATTTACTCCTCGACTAGTGAAAATAGAATAATGCTGTCCTCCATTAGAATTTTGTCTCTTATGCCTTATCATGAGTAGACTTTCTCACATTTACCTCCCTAAAATTGACAAAATTTATTTTTTTCGAAAAATCTTTTTACTTAAGAGTAAAAAAAATGACTTTTATTTAACATAAGGAAGAACAAAAAGAATAAGAGGAATACAAGAAAAAAATAAAGAAAAAATATATACATAATTTATTTTCACAAATACACATAAAAAAGTTTCATCGAATACTTCGTTTTGCCCAAAGGACAACCAATAAGTCTTTTCTCTTTTAATTTATGTCTTGGTGAATATCAACACAGTTTTGTCTATGCAATTACAATTATATGCATAAATTTAGCTCAAAAGAAATAAAAATGATATTCTATGGATTTTATACTTTCCGGATTGGCAGTAATCGTAATTTCGTCAGCAAGATCGAAACTTATTGTTAAGTGCCCTTTATATCTCCCTGTTCTTATTTATTTTTTAATTATTTTCACTGATTTGAGAATTTTAATATGTACTTGTGTTCTTGAAGATTATTTGTTTTTCCATGAAAAATAATTGATATTCTATTAAATATGTGTTACAATCTGGAGAGTAAAAAAAAAATTAAATTGGGAAATACTTGAATATAATGTGAAATTAGATGTCTTTGAATCGTTTAATTATTTTGATCTGTATAATTTTTTGGTTAAAATTTTTGTGGTTAAGATTATTATCTTTTAATTATTTTGATCTGTATATGTTTGAGATCAAATTCAAATTAAGAGCAGTTTTGCTATGTTATTCATAGTTAAGGGACATTTTTGGCCTTCTTTACAAAATATATATTTGATTTTACGCTAGAAATACATCGATAAATATTTATTTTAAATTTTAAGATTAACGTCACTAAAATACTTTTGGGAAAAGAAATTTGGAAAATGACTAATTTGTCATTTTGTTATTTTATTTTGAAATAGTAATAGCGATAATGTTATTCCACATAGAGGGATTTAAAAGTAACATCATAATTGTGATTGAGATTATTTATAGTAACAATACAAATTTAACAAACACGAAATAAAATTATTCTACATCTATGCTGAGATTATAATCTCTTATCCTTATAGAGGAAATAGCACTTTTAGTCTCTGTATTATAACTATATTATGATTTTAGTCCTTGTGTTATCCAACTTACCACTACTAACTTTCAATTATATCATGTGAGTGATTTTGATCCTTCAACTAACAGACCTAAACTTTTTTAACGGGGATCGCTTAACCGAAGGATAAATCTGGTATTACACTTTTCGTTTGCTTCTATCCTATGCTAGAGCTCTCCCTCCCTCTCTCGATCTCTATCTTTCTCTCTCTTCCTAGAACAAGCTCATTTGAGCTAGATCTCATGCCTGTTTCTATTTCTATCTATGTGCTTTTTCTCTCTCTATCCGACGAGCGCAAGCTCATCCGAGCTACATTTGAACAAAACTCATCGGTTCTTGCAAAGATTTCATAGTGTACTCGTGATTCTCATGCGTATATTTCTCTGATTTTATTTAACTCTCGTTGTCTCTTCTCGATTTTTGCAATTTTGAGCTAGGTTGGGTGAATGCACTACTCTCTTAGTTCAACATCATTTAATTTGCAAAATCTAAGCTGCTACCTGGATATCTTGTCCAATTTCTGGGCTTTCTCATGTTTTTTAGAACTTTAGATTCTAGGAATTTCTAGAATTAAAAATTGGAACAAGCCTGTAAAATTCGTTAAAAAATAGGGGTATAGCTTGATTAATGAAGATTAAAAGTGAAAGTAGTGCTAGCCACATAAGCTACAAAAGCAGTAGCTGGAAAGATCAAGTTGTATGCAACAGTACTTTTGGAGCTCTTGGAATTTCTGGTGTACTCTTGGCTACTGCTGGAGGTATTCTAGGAAAAATAGTTCTTTTTCTGTTATTCTGTCCCTCTACATATGCTTGATCTATATAATTTTTTCTTGTAGATTATACTGGATAACAAAGAGAGTGTGATAAGATTGGCAGTGGGCTAATAAAAGCCAATGCTTGGCATTATTGTGCTGATGCAGTATCCTCCGTCGTTGCTCTCATAAGAGTTGATAATGACCTTATACCTAAAATTTACCTAATTATGACTGGAGAGATAAATATGTTCTTTTAGAAAATAAGTTTCATCATTTGATTTGTCTAATTGTGTCATTGAGAACTGAACAAAGTGTGTGTGTGGGATTGTTGTTGAGCATGAGATGTGGTAGAAATGTTGCTGAGTGCTAGTATATTGTATTAATTTGAACAATGGCCTATTCTTTCAATCTATCCAAAGTTGAGACTTCCATTTGGCATTTTAGCAACAAGACAAAGGCATATCTGTACACTCCCATGTAGTCATGTTGAACCAGATAATCCTCCACCATTATATTGTTACTTTTGGAGCATCAATGCTTAGGCTGAAACTTCCTGTAGCCATTCAAAGTAGGAATCTGAAAGCATTAAGATACATGTTCTTTTAAAATGGCAACAATTTTTTTTTAAAGTCATCATAAAAGAAATAGATCTGAAAATGGTGTCTTTAAAATACATATCCATCACCAAGAATATAACTAACTTTAAAGTCATCGCAGAGAAATAGATCTGAAATCACACTCCTTTTTCATCATTTTCTTGATTTCTTTATTTATGATAAGCCAGTAGCTCTCTTCTTAAGGTGTCCCTTTCTTCCTCTCTTGCTAGTTTGAGAAAGTGCTTCCCGTAATCTTGACGGTGGAACATATTGTATTTCCCCCCTCGTGATGAAGAGTGAGCTTGTACCTTCCCTAGAGTGCTCTCCAATTTCTGCATGCCGAACTCTTTAATTGCTCTTTAGGCTGTGCCATGTACTGGTTAAGTTGATTGATCTGACATATGTATTAAAGAACATAAGGCAGCTGGTAAGTTTCAATATTTACCACTTAATAATCAAAAAAGAGTTCAATATTTACCACATAGATATTAAAAAAAAATCTTTCCTAAATATAAATATTAAAAAAGTGTAATTATTATTTGTTTAGTTACAAATGAGGAACTAGACTGCATTGATGCTTGACTCTTATCAATAATACTTGTAACCTGTAGCAAACAAAATATTTCGTGGTTTCAGTCTTAATAAATTTAACCAACTCATATGAAAAGAATACAAAAATAAAATAAAAGAATACATTTGGAGTACTTATTTCTGTTACATTGCTTGGTTCACTAGAAGGGCCTTCTCTTCCAAGTTGCTGTTGAACCTCTTCTTGGTGGTTCTGCATGATAATAGGACATCTTCTACTATTATGTCCTATTTTTCCACATGTACCACAGTTCTTCTTTTTTCCTTTTCTGGATGCTTTTAATGAGTTATGCTTTTATGATCTGATTCTTTTGAAGATGTCTCATTGGATCCTCTCTTTCTTAACTTTTTCGGTCTACCAGGCTGAGTTTTGTAAATGGGTGGCAGCGCTGGTTCTACTCCTGTCTTAGGCCACTCTTCAGAGCTATTAATTGGTAGGATTGAGGGTCCATAACTCTTCATATATAGCTCAGTTGTGTAGCATTCATGTACATACATTTCCGGTTCGTCCTTTTTAACCCATATAGCTGCAATTGCATAATGACAAGGTATTCCAGTTAACTCCCATCTCCTACAAGAACATGTCATCTCCTTAAGATCAACAGAGAATAGTCTAAGACAGATGTCCTCAATTTGGTAATGGAACTGGTCAGCTTTAGTGGCAATACATTCAGCAGCCTTAGATTTATTTTGCTCTAACTTCAGCAAGATTTTGTGCTCATGCTTCATCATGTTATCTCTATTCTTCTGAAATCTTGACATCATGTACAACCTAATTGACTCGAGCATTGTCAAAATGTGCTTGTCACGAGCAATCAATAGTACGCTATTGAACGATTCACATAAATTGTTCAATAGCATATCTCACTTTGGGAAAGAAGAGAAAAACGCTATGGACCAATGAATATGAGGCTTATTATTGAACCATTGAGGGGCTTCTGAATTCAGCTTTTCCATTTCTTCCATATACTTGTGGAATTGAGCTTCAGTAGTTGCCCTTGCAGCTTTTCATAGGACGTCCTTCAGTGCTTGTCCCCCAAAACCTTCATTTTTAAAGTTGCCGTGCAGGTGCCTCACACAAAACCTGTGTGCAACATCTGGAAGCACCTCATCAAAAGCTGGAAGTAGACCCTTTTGCTTATCAGAAATAAAAGTCCATGCAAAAGGGTTTTGTGAGATTCCTAGGTCTTCATCAAGAAGAGTGAGAAACCAACACCATGTTTCTTTTAATTCACCCTCTACTACAGCATATGCAATTGGATACATGTTTTTATTTCCATCAACACCTACAGCAGTCAATAGTTGCCCACCTTTTTGATGTCCTTTAAAGTGACATCCATCAACCCCTATAATTGGTCTACATCCTGCTAAGAACCCTTGTTTACAAGCTGCATAGCAAATATAGAGCCTTAAAAATCTTTTTTTGCCTTTGACCATTGTGTTTGGATTGTCATCTAGCTTCAAAATACATGTAGTACCAGGATTACTCCTCCGCAACTCAGCGCAATAGTCCCACAATATATTAAATTATTCTTCTTTAGTTCCTGTAATCAAGTTCAATGCCTTTCTCTTTGCCCTGTAAGATTGGTATCTACTAAGTGTGCACTTGTGAGTTCTCATTACATGAGCTTGAAATTCCTTCACGCCCCAACTAGGATTAATTCTAAAATCTTCTATATACTTCTTAGCCAAAAACCTAGAGTCAATAGTCCTATTGTCTCTTTGGTTGCCACATGAATGATCAGGGCCTACTGTCTTGATCCTGAAAGGTTCATCTTGATTGGCCTTTGATGCAAAGATGAACCATTTGCATTCTGGCACCTTGCAAACTGCTCTTGACCTCGTAGTTTCATTCTTTAGAAATTTAATGTCTTTATTCTTCATCACGGCATGCACCTCTACTGCCCACTTAAATTCTTTACTATTACTGAAAATCATATTAATCATAAATTCAAATATTGGGTCCTCTAAGTCCTTGCCTGGATTAAAAACGATGGATCTTTTAGGGTTATCACCATCTGAATCTCCATGCAAACTCATTAATTCATCGTCTGATAGAACACAATCTTCTTCTTGAGTCTGACTAAGAAAGTCTGCTAGCATATTTGAAACAAACCCAAACTCAATATTTTTCCTAGTTCCGCAAATCTGGTTATCTTTATTTTTTCCTGTGACACTAGCTGGCTCTGTAATAGAATTATTAATTTTATCTAAAATAATATCATCATCTTCTTCAGGATAGTCAGAGTCATGGAATTACTCACAATCTTCACTTGTAGCATCACTATCATGACCTCCCTCCGTTATATTCACATCTATGAAGTCTTCTTCATTATGAAGTTGGCCCTCTAAATCAATCACAACATCATAGCTCCATTGATCCTCATCTGTGTGTGCTCAACAAATATTTCAACCTCTCTATTCACAGGTATTTCGCTAACAAAATTATATATATCTGAGTCATTTGTTAAGAATCTTTTACTTGTCTCAAAATGAGGTCCAAACTTGAACCAAAATTTTACTTTTCTGTCATCAACATTCAACTTCTTCATACATTGTCTCATCTGGATGATAGAATTTTTATCTCCCTTACAGTAGTCATAATAACCTATTTGTCCACCAACATAATCCATCTCAGGCTCAAACATCCACCAACCCATATAGTGCAGCTTAATTGTGTACATATCAGGATCTTCACCTTCATCTGTAAAGAGATTTTAAAAAGACACATATTAGTTTCATTAAGATAAAGTAAATGTAGATTTTAGAAAATGACGCACCATGCATGTCTTTTTATTTTTTATTTTTTATTTTTTATATTAACTAAATTCCTATTATCTGATGTAATTTTTCTGTTTTAGTAATAGTTTCAACAAAGAAATTTCTAAAGGCCTTCTATTAACCTTCAGTTTATTGTTCATTTCTCAAGGAAAAACTCATTTCCCTTCTCCCTTTTATTTAGACAGAAAATGAAAAAGAAAAGGATCTGAAGAAAATTATGAGGATTCCATGAATTTGGCAAGCATACAACTCAACAATTGCATAAACGTACATGGAGATGGTCACTTGTACACAACAATCATTTAAAAAAGAGCGCACTGGTAATCAGTAATCCATTCTTTCACACAAACATGTAATAAGGAGAAACAATTTGGCTAGAGAAATTGAAAAGAAAGTGGCAGCAATCGAGGTCGAATTATTCAAGTTAAACTGGACATATGTAGATTCTAAGATACAATTGAGAGCATTGAATGTATGTGGTATTTTTGGCAAATGGATCAAATATGTTTCGTTGAAACTTTTTCAATTTCTAATAGAAATTGAATATATTTTGTGTTAAAATACGATTCCTTAAAGTGTTTGAAATCAAGTTTGTCTTGTCGCTTGAAGTTTATAAGTAGTTTATATAGAATCATATTTTCACATGTGAAAATAATTTGCACATCATCAAGCCAATAATTATGAGTATTCCAGTACGGTGATTGTCACATGAAATCTTAAACTAATTAACTCAAAGAGTACTCACATGATGGGGTGGATTGTAATCCACTTTTAGAGCGTAATTCCATCGTTGCTTCCAGATCAAATAGATCGAGGACTTCTTTGCAATGAAGAAGCATCTAAATATTGCAGAACTAGGGTTCAACTAGGGTACGTCTTGTCCAGGACAAGAGACTGATTTTTCTTTATGTTTTTTATTTCTCAAAACAATAATATTTTAAATACCTGAATTGCCCCTTTTAGTATTAGCGATCCCCGTTAAAAAAGTTTAGGTCTGTTAGTTGAAGGATCAAAATCACTCACATGATATAATTGAAGGTTAGTAGTGGTAAGTTGGATAACACAAGGACTAAAATCAGAATATAGTTATAATACAGGGACTAAAAGTGCTATTTCCTCATCCTTATAATCACCTATAATCAAATATTCCTTATAAAAGAGAAAAAGAAAAAGGTAAGATAAAAAGAAATAGTAGTCGTTTTCCTTCCCACACCAAAACGCGATAACCATACAAACGATGAAAACGTTTAACGTGTAGCAAGCAAGAGTTTTGACCAATATTTATCCCTTATTTTTTATAGTAGGTCTATTTTGGTCCCTCAAATATAACCTGAGCATATCTAGTTCCTAAGTATACTAAAGTGGAACACATTTAGTCTCACTGACATAATATGTTTAAAATCTAACGGTATTACCCAATACTTATTCATGAAGCAATCTTCTGCTCTGAAGCAAAACGTTTCCTCTACTTTTATTGGATAACGCAAATTATCACTTTAGTTCCTCATTTTAGATAATTTTAAAATTTTGACCTAGAAAATATCCCCTTCTATGCTAATTTTCAATAAGAAAATGACATTGTATAGCAGTTGTATATATATATATATATATATATATATATATATATATATATATATATATATATATATATATATATATATATATATATATATATATATATATATATAAGACAGAGCTGCCAGGATCACTTCTAAAAATATTATTGAAGCAAATGATAACCAGGTTGTATTGTCACTTTTAGCCCATGCCAAAAATTATTTACGCCTGGTACTCGAAAAAGTATAAAAATTTGTATAATTTTTTGTATATTAATATACAATATATATATAAAACACTGTGTCATTTTCTCAACGAATACTAGCACAGAAGGGGATATTTTCAATGTCAAAATTTTAGAAAATATAATCTAAAAATAAGGAATTAAAAACGATAATTTGTGTTATCCAATAAAAGGAGAGGAAACATTTTACTTCGGAGTAGTAGATTTACTTCATGGATTAGAGTTGGGTAACACTGTTAATTTTTGAATATAATATGTCGATAAAACTCAAAGTACTCAACCTTAATATACTTAAGAAACTAAATATGTTCGGGGTTATTTTGAGGGATCAAAACGAAAAACTCTAGCAAGTAATGTCAACCATTTCTTCGTAACTTTTCTTTAATTAGAAAAACACCCCAGAAAAGAGCATAATTGAGTAAGCTTTCCCCTGCCCTTTTGGTTTCATTCAGAGGATGAAGGAATATGCTTTATCTTCCTCCATAAATTGATTGAGAAAGACAAAGAGAAAAAAAGAAAAAGGAAACCTTTTTTAGCACATAGAAAGAGGGAGGGGAACGAAGAAAGAGTATTTCTAAAGCAAACCAAAACAAACCCACAAAATTAAACTTCCTCCCCCCTCTATTCTTCTTGTGCATAAATTTGTTTCCTTTTTCTAAAATTGGTTCAAGAATTTGTCTTGCTTGGTTGGATTATTATTGAAAAAATGGAGGGAGAAGTTGGAACATCATCTTCATCTTTGATGTGTGAAATGCAAGGGAATGGGGAAAAAGGGGGCAGTAGCGGTGTTGTAATAAATGATAAAACTAAATCTGTTAATAAGTTTCCTTTGACATTTTGGGAGATTGGGGTAGCAGGTGGTGTTGTTTTGGGTTATGCATTGGGTCTGCTTTGTATTTATCTAACTATGCCTGCCTCTGATTATAGCTTCCTAAAGCTTCCAAGAAATCTTGAAGATCTTCAAATACTCAGGTAAAAATGGCATCTTTTTTGTCATTCTTATTGGCTTTGAATCCAATATCTTACATATTTTAGCTTGCCTAGCTATTTTTTTTTAATTAACTTTTTTGGTTTTGAGAGAAGATGGAAAAATGGGGAATCTTTGACCTAAAAAGTGCTAAAATGGTGTCTGGCTTCCCCCACCCCCAACAAACCCCAGTTAGAAAAATTATGCCTTCCAATGGAAAGGCCATAATTTGTTGATTTGTATGATGTTGGATTGTAAAGAGCTTAAGGAGGTAGTTTATGTCCATTACTACAACAACTATGCCTCAATCCAAAGCAACTTATCCTCACTGACCATGTCGCTCCAATTAGGTTCATCTTTATGCCCATTACCAGATTTGTAAATTTTTAAAAAAAAAGAATACTTTTTGAGAAGGTTATAATTTTGGTGCCATCTGTAAAGAAGAGAATGTAGATGGAGCTGACCTGCTCGAATTAGAGAAGTGATGCTCATTGTATATTAAAGCGGAGTAACAAATTCTTTGAAGGAAAGGAGGAGGGAAAACTTAGCCCTTTGACATTTGATGAATAAAAAGAGGTAGAAAGTTTATCATAACTAGTACAATTTTTTCTTTATGGTGGGCTGAGAGGCAAGTGAAAGTGCCCCTAGTGCATTGCCTTGCTCTGCTTTACACATATACTCTTCGATCAACCTACTTGACCATGAGGTTGGATGTGGGAACTGCTGATAACTTAGTGTTGAGTTAGAGAAACAATTTATTGGTAAGACTCGGTGTAGATGTTCCACAAACCTCTTTTTGAAAAGAGTGTGCTTCAGGGGGAATAAACATGAGGGTGTTAAATATGATCTGAATTTACAAACATTTACTAGTTTCAAGGACAGTTTGGGGAGCTGTCTGACTATGCCTCTCTGCCTATTTCAGTCTGGGGGGTCTAGAGGCACCACAAACATTCTTTATCTTACTTTATCAATAAAAAGGGGGTATCTCAAATTCATTGATGGAGAGCTATAAGTAAATCCCGTTGAACGGTGATTAGAATGGATTGTTAGAGGTAACATGTGTAATGGTCAGAAATTAAGGAAAGACGTGGACTGTTAATAGTGTTAAGCAGCACCCATTGCATGAGTGGGGTACTTGGCAAAGGAATAGGTAGGAAAATCAACTCTGTTCACTAAACTTGCTTGCTGGTAGTATGTCCTGGCTTTGAACTGTCCACTTGATGCTAATGTATTTTTGCAAGCAGATGCATAGGTATCTACAAAAATAGCACTTGTGATTGACAATTGGCATTGTTTTTATCAAAATACTGCACTTGTAGTTGACCATGCATGCTAATCTGCATTTTCAGACTTGTGCCCTAATAGTTGGAGATGATATCATATACTAGTATATTTCTTTCTTATTCAATACTAATTTCTACAAAAGACACTAGTATTATATGATTTTTATACACATATGGTTTTAAATGTTCTGTAGGGATCACCTGGAGAGCTATACTAGTGACTACACGGTTCAGGTCCTTGTGGGATACTGTGTAGTCTACATTTTTATGCAGACATTTATGATCCCAGGAACAGTTTTCATGTCACTGCTTGCTGGATCTCTCTTTGGAATCTTCAGAGGTGTAGCACTGGTCGTGTTCACTGCTACTGCGGGTGCATCATCTTGCTATTTTCTATCAAAACTGATTGGACGGCCTCTCGTGTTCTCACTGTGGCCTGATAAGTTAACTTTCTTCCGAGACCAGGTGATTTTCAACTCACAACCCAATCATAATGTTCCGCTTTCCTAATTGCTACTGTTGCAATAAAGTATCTCTGATCTATCAGGTGGCTAGAAGGCGAACACGGCTGCTAAATTACATGCTTTTCTTGAGAGTTACACCAACACTGCCAAACACATTTATCAATGTTGCTTCACCAATTGTGGATGTGCCTTACCATATATTCTTCTTTGCAACTGTCATTGGGATCATTCCAGCTGCTTATGTCACTGTCAGGGTACTCGTGCTCTTTATTCAACTCTTTATGCAAAGCGTCAATGACTAAGAAATAGGGAACATAGTTTGTTTTGGCCAACTATGGTTTCTGCTCCTTTTGACTTAAAAGAAAAACATTTTAGATCTATGATGCAAAGAGGGAGTAGCCTTATCGACTCCTGGGAAGTGGGGTTCAATAAAAAAAAATTGAACATCGTACATACAAAGAGGGAGTTGATTTTAACTTGTACTTTTTTGAGTTCATCAGATAAACTCTTTTGGGGTGCTACTTGTGCGAACATGAGCTGCGATGGTAAAATACAGACACTAGTGTACAAGCTATGAATTTAGATATTTTACAGTATTAGTTTAATTCTGCTGTATTAAATTTAAAATTGACTATGCTGACCAAGGGATTACAATACAGGCTGGAATAACTCTTGGCGAATTGCAGTCAGTGGGTGATCTCTATGACATGCATTCTATAGCTACTCTTTTCCTTATCGGTCTTGTAACTGTTACGCCCACATTGATTGGCAACAAGAGCTAATTATAGAGCTCAGCTTCAGCAGAAAACATGAAGTGCCACGACAACCATTAACATTCCTCGGCATGACTTCATTATCTGTACAGATTAGCATTAGACAAGTGCATTGTGCTCGAGTCTCTGCCGCAAAAATTTATGCAGCTATTGAATTTGATCCTGAAGCATTTGTTTAAAAAAACATCCCAAAAAAGGGGTCTGATGTCATTTGAAGACGTTGATGTGTAACCTTCTCGTCATGATTCTGTAATAGTTTATTTGCGATGCTATTGGAAAACGTTGCCTTAGATCTTATATTCATTTCTTTTATCTGTTTCCGTTTTCTTAGTTTCATATTTAAATGAATAGAAAGTTGGAGAGCCAAAATCTTAAATAGGTTAATTATTATGAAATAATAACAGAAGAAGAGTATTGTAGAGCAAAGTAGAGAGAGAGAGATGGAGTTCTTATTGATATGAGATGATTTATAATATAATAGAATCCTCTATTTATAGGGAGAGAGTGACTTAGCCACCAAGTAATAAACCCTAGAATCTTTCTAAATATAGTCATTTACCATAAATAAAATTCTATTTATAACACTCCCCCTGAATGTCTATTCAGCAGATAATGTGCTTTATTAAAACCTTGACTAAAATAAAACCTTCATTAAAACCTTGACTAAAATAAAACCCAGAAGGGAAAATAATTTCAAAGAAGGAAAAAGAGTACACATATCTAACAATAAGCCTTTTGGTTGCCTCGCTAAAAACCTTGCAAGGGAAATCCAGTGGGACAAAATCTTGTAAGGAAAAAAGAGTACAATGCGCATTAACTCCCCCTGATGAGAGCATCAATTCACATCTTTAAGCATTTGCATTCCAATCTTGTGTACCATCTTCAAAAGATCTTTGGTAGAGATTTGATAAACAAAGCCGCATATTAACTCGAATGAATATATTGCACCTTGAAATCATCATTCTTGATAGAGATGAATTGTCTTCATATGATCTTGTTGGAATCATCATTTCAATATCTTCACATAGAGGTGAAAACTCTTGCTATCATATTATCATGCATATAGTTATAGCAAGATACATTTGTGCACAAATTGCACTGAGGATGTAGTACTTCATGACCATGAATTCTATATGCTTTAAGCAATTTAAATCATTTGGAGATTGTCATATAAGTATAGTCAAATAAGCCATATAATAGACTTTAATTAGATGCATATCAAGTTTTCATGTCATGCTAGACAAATGAGATATCCAAAACTGATTGCACATATCATTGACTTTATACTTTCAAGTGTTTGAACTGTAGTTCCAAAACAACATGTCTTTCGTATAAAATCAATTCTACTTGAATTGTTTCTCCAGAATTAAGATCCTCAAATATATTTAGTGCTATAATCAATATCGTCAACAAACATTTTATATCGGTTCCAACCTCCTTATTTTCAGAAAGACATAACATAGATATCTCTTCATTCATTTCAGGTACCTAAATCTCTCTTGAGATTTTATGAAGTGTTGTGTCATCTGGTCTTCTAGATCACTTGCCTCTTTTATTATGATCATTTTGATCATTTACTCATCTTCTTTATCAAGAAGTTTATTTGAAACCGATTTATTTATATGCTTTAAGCTTATCATAGACTTTGTCCTTCTAGGACTTAATAGGAGAATTTGCAATGAGAAAATAGTTACTTTCTTTGGGTCATCAAATGCGTCCGGCATGCTTTGCAATAAATTGCACATGAATTATCCTTTTATGAACTTCAAGTTCATATTATTTTATTCGGGGATCTAGATGTATAAATGATAATTCATTCTAACTTTTTCTCTACTGTTGTATCTTGTCTCCCCCTCATGTTAGAAAAACTAACTTGTTTCCTCAACTTTGAGAACTCATCTTTGTGCGTTATGGTGTTAATCAAAATATACACTGCACGTCAATAATAATGAGATGGAATTATTTGGTTCCTGTCCCTGAACTACTTGTGAGGGGAGAATGTAATATACTTTCGTATGTAACCTATATCAAACTAATATAGATAATTTTGTTCTCATAAGTAATAGTTTAGCTATTAAGTAGAGGCACTCAATAAATTATTTTGCTAAACCAATTGTGATGTAAATCAATTTATCAAGATAAACTATCTTGAATAGAAAATCTGGAAATTATGCTCGAAATTAAATTATTGAGCAAGTTACCTCGTACACACCGGCCAGGTTGCGGGTTAAAAATAATTGCACATGTAACCATCTCATAGATGCATCTTATATGGTATACATGGCGGGTGAACGGGCTCATATTCACCTTTGATATTTCCATAATTCATGAGATTCAATCCCAATTTTAGTTGGTATATTAATTAATGAGAACAGACAACATAAGAGAATTCATAAAGAACTTTCTAGTTCTTTAATATTTACCCATGTGAATTCTCTTTTATTTTTGCACGTCGTGCTTACATTAATATTGCTAAACTGATTATGCCAACTGGATAAATTATCAATATTGATAAAGTTCAGGTTTACACCATGACGCGTGCAATTATCAATAAACTCCAAGTTTATTATGATATGGGATTTTATATCAATAAACATCCATTTTATTGTGGTATTTTTTTTCTTTTTGTAGTACAAACTGGAGAATAAATCGGGTAACTTTTCACATACATATTACCCCGCTACAAGTTGTAGTAATAAAAGAAATTAAATCTTTCCTTTATTTATAGCCTCAATACAACCAATCGCTTTCGCGAATACTTTAGAAACTCAATAAGTTTCTTTGTGACTTACTATAACACAATACCTTATTGGTAATCATTGTGTGTCTCCAAAATAGTAATAATTGTCTCTTCCAGAGCTCTTAATTAATTTAGTACTACCACATATTCATCATTATCCATATGGTGAATATCTCTTTTAAGGAGAAAGTTATACCATTATGGTTATTGTCAAAATTATACGCAAGATATGTTTCTTACATTATTGTTGTCCTTTAATAATCATATTGTCAAAATATTTTGGTGTACAATAGGTACGTGACCTATGACCATTCATGCCATAATAATGATATTATTTTCTTATATTATCTCAAACCTCCTTCTAGAGGTGAATGTGGTATATTTACTACAACTAGCACGTTCATATTCTTCCAAGAATGAATATGTATTCATAAATCATATGTTGTCACATTCACATCATGAATGGACCATAATCATCTATATGTTATTAATAAATCTCATGTCAAATCGATGACAAATATTACTTTCATAGAGTGAAGGATTATTTTGAGAATCCTTATTATTCTCATTATCACAATGATGACGATTGTAATTTCGTCTATTGCCACGTCCACATCCATTGATATCTTTGCGGTAATAATTTTGTTTTCTTTTAGACTTATCACATATTGCTACCACATTCTCTTAAGGGAATGAGAATGGAGCAAATTCAATGGGACGAGTTTTCACTTCTTATGCTCACGATCATACATGACTTTGATCTTGGCAAGACATAGAAATTTTACCACTTTGAGTGGTTATAATTTCTTACTAACTCCATTAGAGTTATAATCAAAATTTATTTTCTTTGCTTGTATTTAAAATCAAAGTATAGAATAGAAGAGAAAAATACGGTAAAATATTTACCTTAAATCTAGAATTTAATCATGAAGGAAGTTCATAGAACAATTGACAATAATTATGCTCAATCCCAAAGCTTCTACTCAATTGATTAGAGTCTCGTGCAGATAACATATTATGAAATAATAAAAGAAGAAGAGTATTGTAGAGCAAAGTAGAGAGAGGGAATTCTTATTGATATGGGATGATTTACAATAGAATAGAACCCTCTATTTATAGGGAGAGAGTGACTTAGCCACCAAGTAATAAACCCTAGAATCTCTCTAAATATAGACATTCACCATAAATAAAGTTCTATTTATAACATTAATAGTCTATTTGGCCAAGCTTCCAAAAAAGTACCGATATTGGAGCAGCAAATAGTGTTTGGCCAAAGTTTCAAAAGTGCTTTTTGTAAGAGGTGTTTTCCGATAAAATATTTTTGTAGAAAGACGATTTTATGTTTGGCTAAATAATTTGAAATGTATTTTTGTTGTTATTGGAAAAGCAATTTGTGCTTGGCTAAGGTTCCAAAAAAGTTTTTGAGAAGTTTTTTTAGCTTCTAAAAAATAATTTTTGCATCTCCTCAAATTATTATTTTTTTCTCCTAAAAGCTCGGCCGAATGTATCAAGTTTCCAAAATAGGCCATTTGTAAAGAAAAAATTCTTTCCTATACAATATATGAAACATATTTACTAAAATTATTTAAATATTATATATTATCCGCTCTAAGCCAGTTTCTGTTACAAATATATACAATCGCTTAGTCTAGTGTCCTAGTTGTGGGCTTCTTTAATTAGACGCGTGATCCAAGCAACAAAATAATGGAAGTTTGACATAGTTACTCACAAAAATAAAACTATTTATCCTTGCCTACCCATTTATTTTTCTATCTATAAACTAATTATATTTCCTACCCATATTAGTTTTTGTGGGGAATTTTTTTCTTTATTCTCCAATTCTTTTTTATTTCTATGACTCTTTTCTTTTTTCCTTTTTTTTCTTTCTTTTCTCCTTTTCTTTTTTCTCTTTTTCTTCCTATTTTTTCTTTTTTCTCTTTTATTCATTTATTTTTGCCTAAATCGTATTATTGTTATTTTTACCATAACTTATTTCACACTCAAATTTGACTCCTTCTTTAATTTTTTTTAATATTTTTTCTTTATTTCTTGTTCCTTTTTTAATTTCACGTGATTGCCATGCAAACCTTGATCTCCTTCCTTATAAATATCAGTACATACTCTACCATTAGCAGTAACACCAACCAGTGATGGAGCAAGAAAATATAATCTACGGTCACTAAATCTCTATATATACTCGTTAGAATAGAAATAATAATAAAATATTGAAAAATACAATAAAAATATAAGTAGCAAAAAAGGCTTCTAGTACTATATGATACCAATATGGTATACATGTATACCAACAGAGTATATGATTGCTCTAGAATATTGCTACAATTATCTATAGCTATACTACTATACCAAAACATTAAAGGATACAATAATAGTATGAGAAAATTACATGCTCTCATTGCAAGCTAAATATTTGCAAAGCAACTTGCTCATTCCATATACGAACATGGTATATAGTTGTATGGGTCGTTCTAATAATTGCCTATAATTATAAAAACTATTACATAATCTATATCCATCAGCACAAGAAAATTCCAGCACGGCAAATCACGTTCATATAAATAATTTCATAATAGAATTCACTTAAAAATGCAGCCAAGACAACCAAAAAAATGTTCAAACTACCATATGATACCAATATGTTATATAACTATACCAACATGGTATACAGTTTTACTAATTAATTCCCGGCAACTATATGACTATACTACTATTACATAACACACATGCATAAAGAGAAAAATAAAAAAATAGTGTGCCGCACATTAATATAATAAAGTATTTCAAGATATTGTACTATATTACTATTATTAAAAGAAAATCAAATATTGTACTAATAAATGCAGCTAATACAAGTAAAAAATGATTCAACTAGCATATGATACCAATATAGTATATAGCTATACTAATAGGGTATATAGTTGGAATGAATTGTATACCAAAATGGTATATTTGTATACTATTTGAGTATACAATACAAATTCGTCTTCTTTACTTGTTCAACTATACTTCAACCCAAACTTCTAAAATCTACTATAAAATCTCTACCAAATTGACTAAAACTTTATCTACAACCTCCAATCAACTTTTCAAACAAACCCATATAGGATCAGATCAAAACAATTAAAAATTCAAACAAACCAAGTTATGAGTTTCAAGCTTCAAGCTCCTTCAATGGTGGATTTGAATTTCTGTACAATAAAATATTTGAAAAGTAGCATTAATATCATACTCAAAGAACAATACCCAATAAACTCCAACAACAAATATTTCAACACACATGAAACTTCAAACTTTAGTTATATAGTACATATTATTTTTTGTTTTACTTTTAGAAGATAAAATAAATTATAGAGTACAAATCAAAAACAACACTACCCATTGTTGAAAAAAACTAATTATTCTTTGGCTTCCTTTTAGGATTAACCTTTTTGCTGCTTAAATTAAATATGTCCATCGCAAGGGAGAATTGAATGTGCGGGTAATTAGTTGTAATAGAATAGATATTTGTTGTAATTACTTTTAAAATGGATAATTACGGGTAAATATTTTTGATTAGATAGGTATATAGGATAGTTTTCCCAAAATAATTTTTAGTTACAAAATAGATTTGCTACAATCTACAAACAATATAAGATGCAATCGATGCCCATTTTTTTTGCACTATCCACCTCTATCGAAAGTTCTCTGCTTTTATAGCAAAAACTCAACAAATTCAATTCTTTTTCATAGAAAACGCTGGTGGTAGATGAATGTGAAGCGTGATTAATCAGCTTCGAAGTTGAAGCAGAATTCTATACAATTTGACGATAAAAAAAATTATTTTTTCAAGTTTGAAATTGCTTCGACAAGTGAATTTCAATGGCAACACTTGCGATAATGCTTCAACACATTGGTTGTTGAGATAACTTCGGGAGATATATTGATTTCAATAAAATTGTAATCAATGAAGATTCGAGTTATAGTGCTCTGAATGCAACAATTATAGAACACCTAGCAATAGATACTTCTGTCGAAATCATCAAAATCAAATACAGAGTTAACAAAAGGGGCCCTTTAATGGAAATTCGCAATGATATTAGTGTGAGAGTCTATATGGAAACGAAAAAGGATAAGATCAAGGAATGTATCAACTGTGTATAATTGTAAAGGATTTCGATTTGGAGTGCAGTTCCTCGAATGCTAGCATGTCACGATCCCAATTTTCCCATCTTAGCATGTCGTTATGGCACCTAGTCTCTAATACTAGATAAGCCTAACATATATTGAAAGAGAGGAGAAACAATAACTTAAACATCATATTAAACTGTTAAACTATCATAATGAACCCCAATAAATACAATGGACCTGAGTTATAAGCTCTACAACGAGTGCACTAAAGTTCTCGACATAAAATATTATTTTGAACAGGAAATAAACAGTAGAACTTCTAAAACAAAAGATGATTTCGAGGTCTGCGAATGTTGAGCAGGTGTACCTTGAAGTCTCGGAAAATAGCTAATCAGTCACTTCCGTCCAACACGGGCGGATGTACTTGGATTTTGTGCAGAAGCGTAATATGAGTGTACCACAATAGTACCCAATAAGTATCAAGCCTAACCTCGATAGAGTAGTGGCGAGGCCAGGTAAAGACACCTACTAGGATAAGAAAACCGAACAGAATATAGCATAGTTTAATAATGGATTCTGAGGAAGTAAATGACAGATAAGCAGTTCAATAATATAAGCTAACAACGGAAATTTAAGCGGTAAAGGCAACAAGTAGTGAACCCATGATGAAACAACAAATAGTCAATCCGGACAACTACAAGTAGGACAATGAAGAAACAACAGGCACTATTCAACCAACAAGCCTCTTTCAGCATGGAATGTACAACAAGAATCACAACTGAGGTACCACCTCATATCACATTTACAATTTTAATCATAATATTTTCTTATATCACCGCGTGAGCCTTATATTTATTTTTGAAAATATTTTTTCAAAATGGCTACACGCGTTTTAGTTCCCTTATCTTACCGCGTGGCTTCAAATAATTTCCTTACTAGCAACACGCGTATAATTTCCCACCTTATCTTACCACATGCGTATCAACCCATATCCTTATACCATCGTATGCATATTTATATCACAACACAATAATCAACTCGCACCACTTGTGCATGTATGCCACAACAAGCCTCTTTTAGCATGAAATGTACAACAAGAATCACAACTGAGGTGCCACCTCATATCACATTTTACAATTTCAATCACAATATTTTTTTATATCACCGCGTGAGCCTTATATTTATTTTTGAAAATATTTTTTCGAAATGACTACGCGCGTTTTAGCTCCCTTATCTCACCGCGTGGCTTCAAGTAATTCCCTTACTGGCAATATGCGTATAATTTTCCATCTTATCTTACCGCATGCGTATCAAATCATATCCTTATATCATCGCATGCATATTTATATCACGACACAATAATTAATCGCACCACATGTGCATGTATACCACAACATTTTCCAAAATCAACAATATTAATGGTACCACAACGTAGAGCCATGGCTCAATCATATATGTGTAAGAATCACAATCATATCAAAATGAATGATAAATAGTCAACAATTAATAACTTCAACCTCGATCTGATAATGATTTCCACGACTTCAAATATCAATCACTTAACAAGAAGATATTCCACGAAGTAACAACTTCAAGTAAGATTATTTCAACAATAAAAGGGGTAACAGGACGATAAGTAAGGTAGCAACTTCAATTAAGCATACAAGAGCAATTACAATAATAAAGGGTATAAGAAATGATAACAACATCAATTAGAATATCTAAGAATAAATTTAACAATAAAAGATGTAAAATGTTATAACAAATTCAAGTAAAGGCACAGAAGAAGTCTAAAAGTCTAAACTAGTCAAAATACCACATATAGCCCGTGTACATACTCGTCACCTTATGTACATGTCTTTCACATAGTACAATTACTACAAAGAACCCAAATCCTAAGGGATAGATTTTCACACAAAGTTAGGCAAGATACTTACCTCACCTAGGACAAATCAATCCTCGAATATAGCTTTTCCTCTAAAACTTGCTTCCATACGGCTCAAATCTAACACAAAGCGACTTAATATTATCAAACAATGACAGAGAAATCAATTACAATAGATAAAGTTATGATCTTTATACATTTTCTAAAAGTTAACAAAAGTCAATCCCAGATTTTCTCGGTCAAAATTCGGGTCCAAGGCTAGCTTCCGACTACCTATAACCCTACAAGTGTGTGTGTATATATATATATATATATATATATATATTTTGTATTTTCAAATTCGAGTCCAAATTGACTCTTAAAGCTCAAATCTTTATTTTTTAAAACTTCGACAAAAATCCCAATTTTTCTCTTTGATTCTCATAAATTTGATGTTAAATCTAAGATATAATCATGAAATATAGTTGAAAATTGATTAGAATTACTTACCCAATATTTGTAGATGAAAACCTCTCTCCAAATCTCCTCCTATAGAGTATAGGGTTCTAAAATGAAAGATAATAATATAAAATTCCGACTCCCAGCCCTTTTGTTCAATTGCAGATGTCGCAATTGTGACTCAAAAGAAAAGCTCGTAGTTGTGGCAGCTAACACATTGAGGAGATGTCTCAATTGCGACACAAACTTCGCAAATGCGAAGTCCTTCCTCCTTGCAAATGCGAGAAAACAGTCGCGAAAGCAAACTAGCCTACCCAAGTCTAGACTTTGCAAATGCGAATAAGGTATCGCGGTTGCGATACCTGAGCCTCTCCTGCTAATATCGTGAGATAATTTCATATATTTTGACATTATTTACCCTACTTACTTGTTGTTTGGATACTAATTTTTGCAACAATTACACTTAATAGAGCTTATTTCATGCGTAGGAATGCTTGGACATGAATTGGAGAAATGTTGCATAAAATAGTAACCTCAAAGCTATAAAATGGAGCTATAAAAGAAGACGTGCAAGGCAACAAAAAGTCAGTGCCATAGATAGTGCCTTGCACGTAACAACAGTGCCATAGACAATGCAAGGTATTGTCCAGGGCACTGTCACAAGTGCAATATATAGTGCACTTGCGCCTATAACACAGTGCTACAAACAGTGTCTTGCACTGAAATGACAGTGCTACAGGCAGCGCAAGGCGCCAACAATGCCATGCAATTATTATTAATTCCTCATTAGTATTGGACATGTAAATTCAGCCCTTACCCTATAAATACCCCTTAAGGTTAGTTTTAGAGGGGGAGACATCATTAGAGGGTATTCGACCCAAGGAGGCAAGAACACACTAGTAGCAAGGCAGAGAATTCTTCTACGAGTTTTTCACTTCCTTCTTCCTATTTTTATTATTGGTTATGAATTCTAGTATTGTAATTTTGCATACTATTATGAATAGCTAATTTGTTATCTAAGGTTTTGATGAAATATTTTATGGGATGAATTCTTGATACGTTTTGATATAATTGAGTCTTTGAATTTTTTTTATTTGTTCAACAATGTGCTTATTTTAGTTTATTGACGAGCTCTAAATTAGTGGTGCCTATTTATTATGTATTGCTTGAAAAGGAGTATACATTTAGGTGATTGAACAACGTCACTTCTAACGTATATGAGAGATCAATACGACTGGTTTAAAAGCAGGATTAGAGATAACGAAGCTTTGACGTAATCATAGTGAGCGGTGAAAAAGTGTGAGCTAGCATAATTTGAGAGAATTTGACTAGTACATTATTGTAGCTGCTCGAGAGAGAATTACGATAACTTGAGTGCTCATGATCAGTAGAGAATACTTAGGCAAAATTATAGAAGACGTAGTGGGAAGGATTTCAATAATTGAAAAAATTATAACTATAGACCTCCTTAATCGTTTCGGCACCCCTCCGTATCCCTATTTGTTAATTTACTACTTTAATTTGTTAGCTAATTAGTTAGATATAAGAATATTAATATTTGTAACTTCAGAATTGTTCGAGCTTGTCTTCTTAGTGATAGTCAACAGTTGTATTTAAACCTTAGTTCTCTGTGGAATTCGACTCCGGAGCTTAGACATGATTAAATTTGTAGCGACCGCTTATCCTTTTTAGGAATAGAGGTGGGCGTGATCAAATTTTGGCGTCGTTTTCGGAGAACTAATGGTGTAGTTGTAACTTTATATATTGCTAGGTTTCAAGTTTGAACTTTTATTTTATTTTGTTTTATTTTATTTTTTAATTTTATTTTATTCAACTTGTTGATTTGAGAAACATGACATCTTGGAATTTTGAGAATTTAGGTGTAGATAATTCTACTATTGATCCTCATATATATTATGAAGGAAACCACTTGTCTCCAAATTATCAAAATATTCTCGAGAGCAAGCTATGTGGACCAACTCAATCTTATTTATGGAATGTGTGTGATGTGTGTGGTGGTCGAAATGGTCACTTCATGTTTATGCTTATATTTCTTATCCCCCAAATCCTTTACTATGATGGTTCCACTTTTTCTTGTGAAGTTAGTATGAACAAAGAATATGCGGATGCAGATCTGAAGGAGATCAAGGATATGTTAAAGTTTCTTTTGGAACAAAAATAATGAGAAATAATTGCAGATAGAAAGGCAAGAGGCAACTATTCTCAACTTGGAGGCTCAAGTGAGTCAAGTGATTGAAGCTTTTAATGCTCAACAAGATAATATTAGGATAGTAGCCAAGAAGAGCGTGAATTCGAGGTACTAATAGATGAGGTCAGAGTAGAACATCAAAAACCTAGACAACTACAATTTGAGGATGTTGATGTTGAAGATGCGAAACTAGAGTCAGCATGACCATGGGGATATAAATTTTGTTGACTCTAGTACCATTGTTGTGGAGGAAGATGAAAGTCCTGAAGTTCATATGTTTTAGCGCATTGGTACTCACTCCAAATATTTTTCCACATTGTGCTTGGATGATATATGGAAATAGAGTCATTCGAGCCGATTCAGGAGTCAAGGAATGAGGAACAAGGTTCCTACATTTTAAAAATTTTCTTGCTAGAAAGACATGACTACATACCTCATCTAAAAGCCAAGAAGTGTAGAATAATACGATGGTTGCTTGGGCTAATTGGATTTATTCCACCACTCCTGGAGCATAACCAAAAAACTTGAATCCAAATTGGAGGTTCAATTCATAAGCTCGAGGTGGAGGAAGAAAGTGGTTCATGTCGTGCCGCGATGTTAAATCAGCCGCTTGTTAGGAGGCAACCCAACTTTATTATTATTAATTTTAATTTTTAGTTTTTTTTTATAATTATTTTTTTAGTGTCATTTTTTATTTTTTAGGAGCATGGGAAGCATAGCTATTGGAATGATGCAACAACAAGATAGATGGTTAGAACTAAGTGTGGGGTAGCCGTACAAAGAAAAAAAATCCAGGAGAAGTTGAGTACCCCATGAGGTGCTAGTGCTACGACCTACCAGAGAGTTTCTTTTACCCTCTTATTATTTATGTTGTGCATTGGGGACAATAGTAATTTTAAGTGTGGGGTGAGGAGATTATCTAGGTAACTTTGTATGCTATTTTAGTTGTGTTAGTTTAATTGATATTTTTTTTGAAAAAATAAATTTGGACTTTTCCCAACAATGGATCTCCAAGACAGTTTTCTTGAGGGATTTAAGTCTAAACATACAAAAAAATTTAGAAAAAAAAAATACAAAAACATGTCTTTTATTTTCCTTAGGTAATAATAATCCCCTCGTCATTTTTCTTAGTGCCTCGGTTCTTTTTCATGGGATGTAAATTTAACCGGGTAATAGTTTTAATTTTTATTATTTTTTATTTTTACTTTTATAGTAGTATGTAGGAAATAAAGGAGAAGAACCGATGTGATTTGCACTTTTTGACTTGTTTAATGGTTGCATATTTAAGTTGTGACATGTGTTTCACCTTTCCTTGATTTTATATATATGATGATGCCTTGATAAAAAATGAATAACATGTGGTATAACTCCTATGTCTCGGTTGTTTGACTTATTTTCACATTGTGTTTTATGCTTAATATATCTCTTGATTTTGTAAATACTTGTTTGAGTGAGAGTCCAAATGAAGCCGTCCTTAGTGAGTCATGTGCCATGTGTGAAGTGAGTTCTTTGTATAGTCCATGTTATTATATTTGGGTCTAGAACTTGCTCGGAATGTGAATTGAATCGAAATCCTAGGTGTTACTTAGTTTGAAAAGTGATGTTAGGCTTTGTTTGATCTGTTTGAGTTTTGTTGTCTATTACAAATAAAATCTTCCGTTGTTACCCTTTTGAGCCTATAAGAATTACTTTTGGAACACGGATTACAAGCCTATAACCTTTTATTCTTAATAGAATCATTTTGATCCTTATACCTCTTAAAGCACTTGAATTTTAAAGAGAGCGCTAGAAAGAAGTAATGAGAAAACTTGGGGTAGCTTTTGAGTGGAACCAATAGAAGGAGAAATGTACACTTGTGCTTTAAATAAAAATTCATTAGTGGCAAGGTGAAAGTTAGAAAAAAAGGAACGAATAAATGAATAAATAAAGGTTTCTTATTTTTGCTGTGGATGTGATCTGAAGCAGTACGTAAAGAAAAAGATAAAATATTTCGGGTTGAGCTATCATGTGATGATTGAAATGGACTGAAGAAATTCTGCGCTTAAAGTTGAATAGGTGATGTGTTAAATTTCTTAGGAGGGTTAGCCAATATATCCTAAATATATCATACCCATCCCTTAACCCATATTACAACCATAACAAGTCCTAGTTGATTTCAGACCGAGCGGGCCGACATTAGTAGTGGTTACATAATGGGCAAGCCTATGGTACCTTTTGCGTGCATGTGACTTCTTTGAGAGAGTGATTGATTTTTCTTCATATGTATGAGTCCTTAAAATATATTTGATTATGTGATTGAATGTGTGGCCTACTTACTCTTTGTTTTATTGTGAGCGCATATTGTTTCACAAAGGATAGGTAACATTATTAGACCTCTCTGTTAGATTAAGTATTCAAGCCTTGGGTGCATTGTGACATTGAGTTAATTTTCGAGGCTAGGATTGTTATAATCATGTTGTTCCTGTATTGGATGTTTTGAAATTGAGCATAAGTACGGGAAGTGTATTTTGACGGCATATGCTAGATCTTAGTTGTTGCTATCAATCATGGTCATAAGTGTAGTGTGTTGTAAATATGTGGCTTGTCGGGTCCATGATGAGGAAGTGTTTAGCTGGTTGACTCGAGGGCAAGCAACATTTAAGTGTGGGGGTGTTGATATCGTGAGATAATTTCATATATTTTGGCATTATTTACCCTACTTGCTTGTTGTTTGGATGTTAATTTGTGCGACAATTGCGCTTAACTGAGCTTATTTCATGTGTAGAAATGTTTAAACATGAGTTGGAGAAAAGTTACATGAAATGGTACCTCAAAGCTATAAAATGGAGCAATAAAAGAAGACGTGCAAGGAAATGAAAGTTCAGTTTCATAGACAGTGCATTGCGCAATAACAACAGTGCCATAGACAATGCAAAGCATTGTTCAAGGCACTATCATTAGTGACATAGACAATGCATTGTGCCGAGAAGACAGTGCTACAGGTAGTGCAAGGCGCCAACAATGCCATGCAAAAAAAAGTTTAATTCGTCATTAGTATTGGACATGTAAATTCGTCCCTTACCCTATAAATACCCCTTAAAGTTAGTTTTTAGAGGGGAGACATTACTAGAGATGGTATTCGACCCAAGGAGGCAAGAACATGCTAGAAGTAAGGCAGAGAATTCTTCTACGAGTTTTTTACTTCCTTCTTCCTATTTTCATTATTGGTTATGCATTCTAGTATTGTAGTTTTGCATACTATTATGAATAACAATTTTTTTATCTAGGGCTTTGATGAAATCTTTTGTATGGTGAGTTCTTGATACGTTTTGACATAATTGAGCCTTTGAATTTTTTTATTTGTTCAACTATGTGCTTATTTTAGTAAATTGAACAGCTCTCAATTAACGGTGCCTATTTATTATGTATTACTTGAAAAAAAAGTATATATTTAGGTGGTTGTTAAACAATGTCACTCCTAATGTATATGAGAGATCAATACGGTAGGTTTAACAACATGATTAGAGATAATGCAACTTTAACATGATCATAGTGAGCGGTGAAAAAGTGTGAGCAAGCGTAATTCAAGAGAATATGACTTGTACATTATTGTAGTTGCTCGAGAGAGAATTACGATAACTCGAGTGCTCATGATCAGTAGAGAATACTTAGAAGAAATTATAGAAGACCTAGCGGGAAGGATTCCGACAATTGAGGAAATTATAACTCTAGACTTCCTTAATATTTTCTCCAACTCTTATTATCCTTAGTTGTTAATTTCTACTTTAATTTGTTAGTTAGATATAAGAATCTTAATATTTATAACTTCGGAATTGTTCGAGCTTGTCTTCTTAGTGATAGTCAACAGTTGTGTCAAAATTTTTATTTTCTGTGGAATTCGACCCCGGACTCTTAGACCGAATTATATTTACAGCGATCACTTATCCTTTTTAGGACTAGAGTTGGACGTGATCACCTGCCATGTTCGCAATTATGATGTTGGTGCTCACAATTGTGAAATCAGAGCAACAACACACCAGTAATTATGTTTCAGTTCCAAAACCATTCCGGAATGCGTCCGAAACTCATCTGAACCCTCGGGGATCAAAACCAAATATCCACACAAGTCTAAAAATATCATATGAAGTTTCTCGTGAGGTCAAAACACAAAAAATAACATCTAGTACTAGGAATCAAACATCAAAATGCATGAATTTTAAAGAAAAGTTCAGGAACCTCTATAATTGCAACCAAGCATCCTAATTATATCAAATCAACCCCAAATGACATCAAATTCTACAAACAATATTTAAATAGCATAATTGACCTATTCCATGTCCCAAAACCAAACTTCAAACCCGATAACCAAAAGTCAAAATTTGAGAAATCTTCTAAACCTCGAATTGCCAACTTTCGACAACACAACACAAATCAACCTACGAATCTCCGAATTTTATTTTGGGCATACACCCAAGTCCAAAATCACCATATGAACCTATCGAGACAATCAAAACACAGTTTTCGGGTTTTTTTGTCACATCTCTTTTTTTTCGAGGGAATAAGGAGTTTTTCTAATTGAAGTGACATTATTCAAAATGGGATTAGTTGTTGATTCAGAGTCGCCACTTGAAATAATTTATGGTGTCCCAAGTCATCATTTTATTAAATCCCTAAATCGATGAAATTTGACTCTATTTTACAGTCCGCGATACACAGAAGACCGAGTAAGGAATTCTGTTAACCTAGGAGAAGGTGTAAGACACTCCCGAGTTTTGTGGTTTTAGCACGATCACTATACTATTAATAATTGGACTAATTATCTGATTTAATACATATTTAAAACCTATTGTACATTTTTAATTTTTTAACAGATTTTAATTATTATAAAATTTGTTTGAACAAGTCACGATTTGGCGCACTCGTTTGTTTTTATACACATTGCGAATTATATCACGGGAACCGTATCCATGATCTACAACATATTTATTTTATTATTGTTTGAAGTTATGGTCGGTTCACATAAAATGCGTACCCGAATTGGAGATTACACAGGAATCGTACCCATAATCACGATGATTATTATTAATTCCGCCCAAAGCAAACTACGATGCTTATGGATTATTTTCCCCAAACTACTTTGAGATTGTTATGAGGCCATGATTTTTGGAAATAAATTGGTGGAAAAAAAGATAAAATTGATTACTAAAATTATTAACACGATTCATTACTACTAAGTTATGAGAGGTGAATGCTGCATATTAAATTATGAATATTCTAATATTAAATACCTCATAATCAAACCAAAGAGGATAGAATGTAAATTAATTCTCCAAAGAAAAACAAGGGCCGAGAATAGTCATAATTACATTTCAACACTATATGAAAATTAGCAATAAATTAGAGCGTAAAGGAGTAAGGCTCAAGACCATACGTAACAACTTATGTTGACCCATTTGACTTAATAAGATTTCTTACAATGTTATTCTTTAAGCTTTCACAAAATAAAGTAATGACAAAATAATATTTAACTAAATGATATATTCTCAAATAGACAAAGTATATCCACACATTGAAATACCCATAAGAAACCAACTCAAATACATTTGAATTCACTGGAAGAAATCGATGGAAACAAAGTGAGGGATAGAATTGCACCTTGTGAGAGTTTAACAGAAAAGATCATCAACCATACATTTGAGAATTTTTACAACTCGGAAACCTTAAAATGCGGACCTCAACAAACAGAGATGGTGAAACTCTGGTGAAATGCCGGCAAAGCAATTAACAAGTGGAAACACAATTACATGGTTTGGGGATTGATTTTAGGAGTGGTATTGAGAAGCCACAACTGCTGTGTTTTGCTAGATATGCTACTGCATTTTCAATCGTATGTGAAGAACTTTGGAGTTGGGTTGGTGGCAGATTTCAACTGGACTTTGATAGTGGTTGTCAGGATGATTTAACGGAGAAAAAAATGAAGGTTTAGAGGTGCAAATATGTAGGATAGTTCTGACGTTGCTGCTTTCTTTGAATTTTCGGCGAGATTACCGGAGATGGGCGGTTGTTGTTCTCAAAAATTGAGAGAGATGAGAGGGTCCAAAGAGATTCTCCTCGTAAGGAGAATGGCTGCTGATTTTTATCGTAGGGATTTTTTGAATTAGGTGGTTGTAGCTGAAGCACTTTGTGCATGGCGTCCGCTGCTGGAATTTTGAAGAAGAAGAAGAAGGAGTTTTTATGTATGGTTGCTATGATTTTTGTTTGAAGAAGAAGAAAAGCTCCTCTTTGGGGGTGCGGCTGTCTATCTCCATTAATTTGAGATAATGAAGATCATAAACTCTCCAGGGAACCGACGTTGGTGGGTTGTTCTCTATTTATGTGAGTGTCATTCTATTTCTTTTTGTGAGTGTGTATGCGTTCAGTGAGGTGAGAGGTGGTCGAATTAAGAGAATTTTTCCATTTTTGTGTGTCTCTTCTTTAGTTGAGAAAGAGATGATTGAGGTTCTCTTATGGGGGTGTGCGGCTGATCATTAGAGGTATAAGAATTAGGTTTTTCTTTTTGGGAAGATTAGTTAGGTTTTATTTGGGGTGGGGAATTAATATTAGCTATTGAATGAAAGTGGATCAATGGATACAATTAAGGTAAGGGTTTGATGGGTGAGAAAAGGATTCGGGCAAAAAGGGATAGGGAAGAATAGGCCTTTGTCTTGTTGGGCAACTAAATTTTGAAAATGAGCTCCCAATTAGCCCAAATTCAATTTTTTTCATGAACAAAAATAAAATAAAAATAAAAATACTACCTAAATATACTAATTTATCTTAGTTAGTCAGAATAAACTATTAAAGTGAACTATATATAAAAACAAAAATATTTTTAGAATTTTTTAAATATATAAATATTATAAAATACAAATAAGCTAAAAAAATCGTTATAAAACTATTTTTGTGTTTTTTTAAACTTATGTTTTAAAGTTAAAATTAAAAGTTGACTAAATATCTATAAAAATAAAAATAATTAAATATTATTATAATACTACTTCTAAAAGTTGCGCGAGCCAAAAATTACGTGCTTACAACTGTCTCTCTTTGCTTGGAAACACGAAGACTTTTCAGAGCAAAGAACAATAAGCAACGTAATTGATTTATGACCCGATACTTATTCAAAATGAAACAAAGATGGACAAAATATTGTGACCGAGCCTTGATAATTTGAGTTGCCTACGTATCCTTTGCTATAAAGGAATCAGGTCACGTGTAGTTCAGAAGTGAATTAAGTGATGGGGTATATGAAGTGGATGAGAGAGTCGAGTGAAGTTGTGTCCGAGGCTCCGATTCGTGGTCCTGTTATTACGTCAAAATCAAAAACTAAAATAACTAAACAAGTCTATCAGCTATAAGTTACAAGATTCCTATCTATAAGTCTTCCGAAGCTTGATTTGTAGTCTTGAATGGTTCTTCATGCAGACTTGTGATTTGAACTTTGCTACTTGCTAGCTGCAGGTGCTAGTTCATTCTTTTATGGCTTCTTTTGATGAAAATGGGGACTTCAATGCTCGTGACTTCTGTCACACCTCCTATTTTCTTTTACTACTTATGTACCGCTTATTAATACTAACCCCGGGAAGAGATATAATAATAAAAAGGGAAGGAGTTTTTTTAATTAAAGGACAGTCGGAACGGGATTTATTTATTAAAATTCAGAGTCGTCACTTGAGAAAATAATGGTGTCCCAAGTCACCGGTGTAATCCCGAACCGAGGAAATTATGACTCTGTTACAGTCTGCGAATC
>MU697605.1:93383-111084 GCA_026770625.1 Nicotiana glauca | reverse complement strand
AGTTTCAAGAGTTGTCAAGGTTAGACTCAGAATTAATTATGTTCACAACCTCAAGATATTATTCGGAAACATCTCAGTCTGGAAAAGAAAATGCCACCAACAAAAGATATACAATAACATGAGAAGCCTTGTCAAGTGAGGCTTAGAAATATTCGGTCTTACCTCATATGGATTATTCAAAAGAAGCGCCTACATACCTTGTTGAAGGACTAATTGTGCTTCCTGGATTTTTACGCTTCTATGGTGATTATCTCTACATCCAAGGAATTTCCAAAATCAGTATAACATGAAGACAGATGATATAGTGATTATTACAAGATTCTTATGTTAAATCCTACTAGGTTCACCTTCGGTTTAACCTTGAATCATTTAGGAGTTCTTAAAGGGGTTTAAGAGTGTTTTGGGTGAGCTAAAGCTGTCGATATATTCTAGAATGAAAGATAAGAAAGTTGTATTTCCTTTTTATCTTAAATCTAGAAATCCCACCACCCAAGTGCCAGATGGATCTCCCTGCATCGGCCACTATCCCCGACGGGGGAACCTGGCATGATTTGATAAAATGTAATCACCTCTTTGTCCCCAAAATGTGTCGTCGACTGATTAGTTGTGCTAAGACCTCATTAATCTTCAAATTCTCATGTGAGGAAAAGTGTAGGGTGTAATATCATCCCCCCCTCATTCATCCTTAAATGTTGAATCATAGTCACTTTTGCAAAATTCTCCAATCATCTTCTATGGTATCTTGGGTTGTGCCTGCTATAGTAGTCTTAACATTATCTCCCATAGTATGGAACAAATGAGGGTATCTAGATTTCATATGCTCTTCAAGATCCCATGTTATTTCGTCTACAGTGTTGTTTCTCCAGAGTACTTTAACTGAAGTCACCTCTTTAGTTCACAACTTGCGAACTTGACAATCTAAGATAGCTGCCGGAATTTCTTCAAACAATTGGTCCTCGGTGACTTGGATATCTTCAATAGGGATAATATGAGATGGACCATTCAAGCACTTATGAAGCATGGACACATAGAACACTAGGTGTACTACTTCCAATTCTAAGGACAACCCAAGCTTATAAGCCACTTGACTGGTTCTCTTAGTAATCCGATAGGGTCCGATATACCAGGGGTTGAGTTTATATTTCTTGCTAAGCCTCATCATGACTTTCATATGTGATACCTTTAAGAATACCCATTCTCCCACAACAATCTCTACTTGATGTCGGTTATCCGAGTAAGATTTTTTCCCGCTTTGAGCGGTCAATATTCAAGCTCAAATCATTCTCACTTTTTCTACACCCTATTGTACCAACTCAGAACCCAATAAATTTGTCTCGCCCACCTCGAACCAGCCGATATGTCATTTGTAATTTTATCTGTATAGAGCCTATTATGGTGCCATTAGAATGCTAGCATGATAACTGTTATTGTAAGAAAACTCGATGAGCGATAGACGATCATCCCAACCTTCTTTAAAGTCTAAACACTAGTTCATAACATGTCCTCGAGAGTCTGAATGTTACGCTCTTCTTGGATATCCATTTGTGGATGGAAAGTTGTGCTAAGGCTGTTTCTTATACCCAAATTCTCTTGAAAGATCTCCAGAAGTGGGATGTAACCTGGGCACCTCCATCCGAGAAGAATGGAGCAAAGGAACTGAAGGATTTTAGAACTATCAATCTGATAGGTTCAATCTACAACATCATTTCTAAGCTGCTAACTGAGAGATTAAAGGAAGTAACATTTAAGCGGGTGAACAAATATTAATGGCTTTTATAAAGGGCAGACATATCATGGATGCATTTTTAATTGCAAATGAATATGTGGACTCTAGATAAAAGAAAAGGTTCCCGAGATCTTGGGAAAACTAGATATGGAAAAAGCTTTCGACCATGTCAATTGTGGATTCCTTCTAAAGTTGTTGGAAAATATGGCATTTGGTAGGAAATGGATAAACGGGACAAAATTTTGCATCAGTAATGTCAGGTTCTCTATTTTAGTGAATGATTCATTAAAAGGTTTTTTTTCATCACATAAGGGTCTAAGGCAAGTTGACCGCTTATCCCTTTCATGTTCAGCCTGGTTATGGAAGGACTCAATATCATGATACAAGTGGCAAAAGAAAACAAATGGACTAGGGGATTAAATTGCTTAACAGACGTGACTCGAGCTTGGAGATCACACATTTGCTTTATGCGGATGACTCACTTATACTATGTGAAGCTAAAAGAATAATAATTGGGGATGATCAGAATGATTCTCACTATATTTGAAAAAAATTCTGGCATACATATTAACAGGAGCAAAATCTTGTTATTTTCTATCAATCTAGTCCTTCAGATGGAGAGCCTGGCAAAAATTCTAGGGGCCAAAGTAGGGAATCTACCGAAAACATACTTGGGACTGCCTATGGGAGAAAAAGATCAAATATGTGGAGATCTGGAATATAATTTTGGAGAGGTGTGAGAAAAATCTTACAAAATGGAGAAGTCAATATCTATCCGTGGGAGGTAGATTAACCTTGATCAATAGTGTGTTATATCCTTTTCCTACATGCATGATATCTTTGTTCCCAATTCTTACAAAAGTAGAGAAGAGATTAGAAAAACTAAGAAGGAGCTTTGTATGGAATGAGAATAAGGAAAAAGAAGGTCTTAAATCTGGTTAGATGGAAAACTGTCATATTATGTAAGAACGATGGATGTCTTGGTATTAAGAATCTGAGAAAACACAGTTAGAGTCTACTTATGAAATGGATATGGAGATTTACCACAGAAGAAGAAGCACTTTGGAAATAAGTAATTTGCACCAAGTATGGGAGGATGGGCTATGGACATCTAAAAATATAACAACTCTTTATGTGGTAGGGTGTGGAGATCTTTTAGGAATCTAAGTCCCATCTTCAACAATGGTAATGGATTTACGGTGGGGAATGATATAAAGATCTTATTCTGGGAGGATAATTGGTTGGGACATGGAGCTTTAAAGATGTTTTTTCCAAATATTTATATCGTAAGTCAATAACATGGATGTAAAATTGGAGAAGTTTGGGCTCATCGGGGATGGAACCTGACTTATAGAAGATTTTTAAATGATTGGAAAATTATGAAAATTATTAATTTCTATAAGGTGCTTGGATAGTTCAAGGGTACACAACAAAAGGAAGGCGAATTATGGAGGTAAGGCAACAATCAGGGAATCTTCATAGTCAAAGATATCTTTGGGACTATCAACAAAGCTCTCATTCAGCTAGAGCTGTGGCTATTAAAACATATGTGGAAAGTCAAAATTCCATACAAAGTGTCAGTGATAAAAGAGGCTTGTTTAACTAAAGAAAATCTGATGAAGAGTGACCCTTTGTGTTCTAGATGTCATCTATGTGGCAGGAAGGCTGAGACCAACTCTCATCTAATTTTGCATTGTGAGGTTTCTCTTGGGAAATGCGAAAAAACTCCTTGGAATTTCTTAAATGCTGGAACAGGAGAGTTGGTCTTCCCAGGCCGAAAAGCAAATGGAAGATGATACCACGCATTTGATGGACTATATGGGCATAAGTAAATCTAAGATGTTTTGAGAGTACATGCAGCCCAATTCAGAAGATCAAGATGAATGCCCTTTTGTTATTTTATTTTTTGTGTAAAAAGGAATATACAATAAATACTTAATCTATCTTAGAGATTTTAGCATCCTTGTAATACAGGAATTGTTTTCGTACCTCTTTTCTTCAACTTTCTCTCCTTTAAATATGGCTTTGCACAGCTAAAGTGCTTTGATATATGAAAATTCTTACCATTATCAAAAATTAAAGTGTTACATGTGTCTAAAGGTTTAGGACATTATCCACTAGAATCCTAGTGGTGCAATAAGGAGGTGACAATGAGGTTTTAGAGCTAAAAGAGAGTGTTGTATGAATTTTCAAAAGCAGAAGATAGAGAAGACTTTCAAGAGTATAGAAGTACTAAGACAAAAGCTATAAAGGCTATGAATAATGCTCGACGGGAAGCCCTAGATGGTATTTAAGTGGAAAAGGACCTAGTATTTAAGTCATGTTTAATTTAAGTGGATAGGGATATAATGCCAAGCTATTATCCACCGAGATATTAATCGTACATTACTAGTCCTCGAGGTAAAAGTTTACCCGCACCAAAGTAACAAAGGATCACATATACCTTTATTATACTCCCTCCGGTCCATAATAAGTGATTTTTTGGTTGTTTTCACACAAATTAAGAAATCTACCTTTAAGCATTAATTAGCAATTGAATTGACCATATTAACCTTTACTATGCCACATAAATACTCATAACACATATTCCAACACTATTTACTCCAAGGATAATGTAGGAAAAAATAATTAATTCATTCTTGAAATATGAAAAAATCACCTATTTTGGTCCACAAGAAAAAAGTCAAAAAATAACTTATTTTGGACCGGAGGGAGTATTATCAGCTCATCACAACTCCCAACGTTACAAAATTGGTACAGATATACCCCTAATGGCCTAAGATGATATGCCACCTCACCACCTAACCCCATTTTCCCCATTTTACCCCTCTCCCAACACGCACACCTCCAACACTTCTTTCCCCTTCCACCTAACCATCTTCTACTCTGAAACTCTTTTACTTATCTGTCAAGATTGCATTTTCTATCGTCTCCTGAAGTGAAATTTAATTGCAAATTGATTCCCATTTCGCAATGCGTGTTTAAGTCCCAGAATCCCATTTTGCTTCCTCTTGTAATTGTAGTCTTTTTAATTTTTTGTTGTTATTGTATTTAAATTCTTGCTACTTCTCCTAATATTGCGTTGAAACGGCGATTTGGTGTGAGAAGGATAGCTTGCCAAATGGTTGGCTACTTAGTGTTGCCTCTTCAGTCACATTACTTAATTCAAAATTGACGATACTTTGCGGCATAACAAACTTATGACCGATACCTATTTGCTATTTTGTTTTTTGGTCTTTGATTTGGATGAGTAAAACTTTTTATGATGATTCCATAGAGTTATAGATTAGACCTACTCAGTGCTCATCCAAAAGGAAAAAAGATTTATATGTACTCTATTTGTTTTTATGGGGAAGTTCAAATTTAAATCCTTCTTATATGTTCATCAGTCATCAAACATGGCACGCACAAGTTGTAGGAACAAATTGGAGCTTGTATTCTACTTCTCCTTGCTGCTTGAACGGCGACAATACCTTCTGCCGCACTTTAGACATGGGCTCTCTCGTCTAGTAACTGGAATATGGGTAATGAGTCTTTGATTCAATGACGACATTTATTTCACTGTAGCACTTATTTCTCTGCCCTGCATGTCCTGCAACTCTTTTTTTACTCTGTTGTACTCTTTGATTGACTTGCCGGTCTATGTTCGTGATGGTGATTGGGGGAGGGGGGAGGTGGAGTTGGAGACAAAATGGAAGGAGGAGGTAAAATGGGAATGAGGAGGTGAGCACGCCACACGTGGTGTCCATCTCAGCGAAATATCATGCCACATGAGATGGTGTTAGCTATTGTGGAGGGCCCTAACGGCATAGAGGTATTTTTGTATCAATTCCGTGACTCCGGAGTTGTGGTGGACGGGATAGTATAATGGAGGGTATAAATGGTCCTTTTCACATAGTAGAGGGATATTTTTGACTTTTCTGTGCAAGGAGCTAAATTTGCTGTTAGAGTTGTATCGAAGAGAATAAGACACTAGCTGAATCCATAAATTGTCAATTCTTTAGATTTCTGATTCTGAACTGTAGGAAATTTTTGATCCACCCATAAGGGGTGCTTGAATCAGCAACGTATGAGTGTGTTAGGACATAAGCTGTTGCTTGCTGAGGCTTTAATTAGCTCTTTTAGCTGAAAATTTGTTTTAATAGCTGGTTCTGGTTGAGTCGGATCAATTCCATTAAATGGAAAGAAAACCATTACACGGAAAAAAGATGTCCCCGGATTATTATGATATGTGGGTTTTGATGCGTATTACATGTTTTATGATTGTGAGGATCGATTTTATGTAAACGTGGAAAGTATATGTTTCTTGATATTCTTATGCTTCTCTTGCCAACATATCCACTTCTGTTATTTTACAGTGCTAATGAATTGGTTTGTAGCTGAGACAGCAGCATGGACCTCTATGCTTATTGGTTAAGGATCAATCTTACCACCAAAACTATAGCTCCTCGCAACTTCTTTTATTGGGCTGATATGACATCCGCAGCACCTTTTCCATTAAAATTCTCTTACAATAGCTCAATTTGCCGAGCCATCAGCCATACTATCAACTACTGTGGCTGAATACAACCTCAAATTCCAGGTTGAGAAACTTGATTTTGCAGGAAAACATGTTTTGCTTGGTGGACCATTGATAAGAACTTGTTAAAAGGTCTTTGTTCTGATTATCATTAGATCTTTTTTGCTTCTCACATTTGAGACATTTGATACAGTATGATTCCCATCGGTTGTACATAAAATGTTTAGGAATTAGACTATCAACAAACAACTGTGAACTTGAGGCTCCTAGCCTGAAACAATGCTTTTACATATTCAATTTTGCAGAAGATGAATGTTCACTGATCTTCAAAAGCTTAAGAAATTTCCTTGACTAAAACAACTAAACGTAATTGTCTGGACTCATCTTATCAGAATGAACCACCTTGTCGTTAAATACATGTAGTAATTGATCACAGACTTTCCGGGAAGATGGCCTTTCAGCAGGTGCAGTTTTCGTGCATTGCAGTGCTATTTCCAGCACCTGAAATGCAGCACTTTCTTCATTGGGTAACAATGGTTTCAACACGGGATCAATGAGCTCTTCCCTAGCAGTTCCAGACATTTCAATACGCGACTCAGCCCACCTCACCATGTCCATGTCTTCTCCAAAACTCCCATCAGTTGGCATCCTTCCACTCACAAGCTCCATGAGTACAATACCCATGCTATAAACATCACTCTTCTCTGTTGCCTTCAAAGAATAAGCATACTCTGCGAACAAAAAAGTCAACTCGGTTTAAACCACAAAATTTGGCGGATACAACACATGCAACTCGAAAATTCAGAAAAAAGATATCAGTTTAAATACCTGGAGCAATATAACCATAAGAACCAGCAAACCAGATGTTTGATTCTGTGTTGAAGGAATCATAGTTATCCTTAATGGCTTTGGCCAGCCCAAAATCCCCCAAATGTGCCTCCATGTTAGAGTCTAACAGAATATTGCTGGATTTGATATCCCTGTGAATGATCTTGGGCACACAATCATGGTGAAGGTACTCAATTCCTTGTGCTAATCCCACTGCTATCTTCAGCCTCGCCTCCCAGTCGAGGCACTTCTTCGTCTTGTTATTAGCCGACTGCTTGTGAAGCCAATCCCACACACTTCCATTCTCCATATACTCATATATCAATAGATTTGAACCTTCTCCTCTATTGTTACAATATCCCATTAGCCTCACCAAGTGCCTATGCCTTATCCTCCAAAGTGTTTTGATTTCTCTTGCAAAGCTTTTGTCCAACAAGAGATCATCTTTGCTTGGTATTCTCTTGATTGCCACTATCTCTCCATTAAACAACTCAGCTTTGTAGACAGTTCCGGATCCACCAGATCCAATTATGAACTCGGTACTTAGATTATTTGTTGCTTCCATGATGTCATCCCACCTGATATCGCGCTTGGCAGCAACACTTCCAAAGAGTGGTCTCTTTTGTCCTTGGGAAGAGCTGGAAGAGTAAGCATAATTTACTGAACTTGCTCTTCTAAAGGCTTCTCTCCTTTGCTTGAAAAAGAGGGCAGCTCCAAGCAACAGAAGTATAATTGCCACTGTAGTTGATATCACTGAAATTATTACCACTGTTGAGTTACTTAGTCCTGGATCCTGATTGTTGGACTTGGAGTCTTCGCAGTTTTGCAAAGGACTTCCACATAGGTGATTCCCGGTGAATGCATCAGCTGGCCAATGTGCATACTGTTTGTCCAATTTGCCGTGAAGGTTGTTGTAAGAGAGGTTAAGCTTGCCCAAACTGCTCATTTCACCAACTTGAGGAGGAACTTCTCCGATGAGCTGGTTATGAGATAGATCAAGTGCTTCAAGTTTAGAGAGTGTCCCAACAGAAGGAGGAATTTGGCCTGTGAGGTTGTTGAAACTCAAATCCAGTATGCTTTGAAGATTCTTGAGCTGTCCTAGCTCACTAGGTATTTCACCAGTAAAGGTGTTTCCCGAGAGACGGAGTATGTAGAGCTTGCTTAAGTTGCCAATGGTAGTTGGAATGGGACCAGAGAGTTGGTTTCTATCAAGATTTAGGACATTAAGGGAATTGAGCTTGCCAATTTCAAGGGGTATAGTTCCGTTTAGTGAATTGTCTTCTAAAGACAGCACTAAAAGCTTTGAGCAGTTGAACAATTCTCTAGGAAGAGGTCCTGAGAATTTATTAGAGGCCAGCTTGAGCTCACCCAAGAGCGGCAAGTTTCCGAGCCAAGTAGGGATTGATCCAGAAAGAAGGTTATTATTGAGATCAAGATGGGTGAGCTTTCTGGACAGAGAAAGCTGTGCAGGTATTGAACCAGTCAATTCATTTCCGGAGAGATCTAGCAGCGATAGTTCGCGGATTAATCCCATTGTCCAAGGGATTTTTCCAGTGAAACGGTTGTTTCCTAGCCTTAACCTTTCAAGAAATGGTGAATATCCCAGGTGGGGTGGAATATCATGATCAAATGCATTGTTCGTAACATCAAAAGAAAGAAAAGATATTGAACTGCATAGGGCAGTAATACTACCATTCAGTTTATTATGAGAAAGATTGATTCTCGTCAGATTTGAAGCATTGATTAGTTCATCAGGTAGATTACCTTCAAAGGAGTTGTTATAAAGCATAAGCTGCTCCAGAGATCGAAGATAACCAAACGTCGCAGGGATGCTACCAGATAGTCGATTATCTGCCAAATCAAGGGTCTTCAGTTGGTGACAATTCCCCAAGCTGGCAGGAATTTCACCAGAGAGATCATTCTGTCTAAAATCAATGAAATTCAGCTGCTTCAACCTTCCAATTGTAATGGGAATGTTGCCTGTGAATTGATTTCCATAGAAATCGATCATCTGCAAGCTAGCACAATTGCCTATCTCCATTGGGATTTCTCCAGATAACTGGTTCTCATACAGAAAGAGGACCTCAAGGTTCACAAGCATTCCTATCTCTTTCGATATATTTCCACGTAAGTTGTTGTGAGACAATGTCAATGTTTGCAGATTAGTGAGGTTTGCTATCGACGGAGAAATTGAACCAACCAAAGTGTTGTTGTTAAGCATGAGATCAGTCAGCTCAACCAACTCATACAGTTCTACTGGTATCGAACCACTGAGCGTGTTATTAGACAAATCGAGCTGCTTTAGAGACCTGCAATCTCTCAATTCCACAGGGATTTCACCAGAAAGTTGGTTTTCAGAAAGCATCATGTGTTCCAAGCTGTTCGCATTGGAACAAATGCTTTTCGGTATGCTACCAGAAAGATTGTTGCTTGTCAGAACCAAGAATAGAAGCTGACCCATGTTGCCGAATTCTCCAGGAATTTCACCAGTAAGTCTGTTTCCAGACAAGTCTAAATTCTGAAGGTTGCTCAACTTTGCCAAGGACTTTGGGATCAAACCTTCAAGCTGATTACCGAGCAAGTTAAGATAACGCAGCTGATTCATTCCAACAAGCTCAGCAGGAATCTGTCCAGAGAGGCTATTATTAGCAAAATTCAGAACATGGAGGTTTTTAAGGTTTGCTAATTCTTCTGGGATTGATCCATTGAGATTATTGACAGCAACACTGAATGCAACTAGGCTGGAGCAGTTGCCAATTTCAGCTGGAATTGGACCTTCCAGTTGATTCTCCTGTAAATTCAAGTTCTCAAGCTGGCTGAGTTTTCCTAATTCAGAAGGAACCTTGCCACCTAGTTCGCATGTGGCCAAACCAAGAGTAACCAAATTTTCAAGATCACCAAAAGTAGTTGGAATTGTCCCTGTTAGGCCATTATCACCAATTCTAAGGACTTGGAGATTTTTCAGCAAGCCAATTTCAGTGGGAATGGGGCCAGTGAGTTGGTTGGAAAAAAGGAGGAGAGATTCCAAAGAAGTAAGGTTAGAAAGAGTAGGTGGAATGGGACCTGAGAGCAGATTAGAAGAAAGATCAAGTTGGAGCAGGTCATGCAAAAGGCCAATGGATGGTGAAATTGACCCACTGAGTGAAGAATCAGAAAGGTTTAGGCTCACCACTTGTACTGAGTTTCTTGAACATGAAACACCTCTCCATTTGCAGTAATTTGGATTGTTTTCAGACCAATCTCTCAAAACATTTTCTGGATCATTAAGAAATGATTTCTTTATCTCCAAAAGAATCTTCAGTGTTGATGATGATGACTCGGTTTCATTCTTGCAAAACACATATCCACTTGAACATATAAGAACTAATGTTACAACAAACAAAGCTAAGAAAACTCCTTTAAGCATCCTCATATCTGTGATTGAAGAGAAATGAACTGAGTCACATGAAGAGAAAGAAATTAAAGATAAGGAAAGCAAAAATAGGAGAAAATAGGACAGCAGAAAAGGTTTTGACTTTTTCACTTATTGGTTCTGCTATTACTGCTAAGAATCATATTCTTGAGCAGGGGTTGAATGGCAGAAGTTTTTGTTGTGGGCATTTATGGACAAGAGTGAAGTCAGTGCTATCTTGAGCAGAGAAAAGACGCGTGGTTTTAGAACCAGTGCATGCAGCGGCCATGGTTCTTGGATTTTACGTGAAATAAAAGTGGTGCTTGTGGTTTTACTATAATCAAGCTGTTTTCGGTATTTGCAAAGAAGAAACAGTATTAATGACGGAAATCTTGAAATGGGTGTGGAGTAATAAGAAGAGATAAGGAAGGGAGAAGCTACAGCTACTCTCTGTCAGTTGACCACAACAATTCCATTAATGGTCACCGAACTGCTGCTCCATTGAGATAGAGGCTATGAGAGAGAAAGAGATTCTTTGAGCGATATTAATGGTTGAAAGACAAGAACAATATTTAATTAGTGAACGATAAGACAAAGGTCAAGTAAGTCTAAAAGGCCAGCCACGAGGAGAACCGTATTAGAGGGGACTATTGTTTGGTGGTCGAAACTATAATTTAGCTAATTACATTATGTAGCTAAATACTTGCGATGGGATGTACTTCATCCGGTCCAAAATAAGTAATTTTTTGAATGTTTTCACAAAAATTAAGAAATTCATCATTTAACATTAATTTGCAGTGGAATTGATCATATTATAAACCTTTACTATCTCACATAAATACTCCTAACACATATTCCAACACTATTTATTCCAAGGACAATGTAGGAAAAAAATAATTAATTCATTCTTGAAATCTGAAAAAATCACTTATTTTGGACATGAGGGAGTATGTTGCCGTATTGAATTCGATTTTATATATAATATTCAAATCAGATGTATTCATTCTTATATATTTTATATTGTATTCGATTTCACTGTATTGAATTCGGTTGTATTCAAACAGAAAAAAATCAAGAAATTTGATGTATACCATTATATTCAATTCGGATATATATAGTATATTCAACAACAACAATAAGAACAACCTAGTAAAATCCCTCTAGTGGGGTTTGAGGAGGGTAGTGTGTACGCAGACCTTACCCCTACCTCGATAGAGTAGAGATGCTATTTTCGGAAGACTCTCGGCTCAAGAAAATAAAAATACAAAAAGAGACAATATTAGTAATCCGCATAAATTGTAAGAACACTAGGAACATTATGAAATGTAGAAGAATTATGCAAAGCTAAAGGGAAAGCTAATAAATAGGTCTTGCATTGAAAAGCGAGATAGAAAGACACAACATTGCCATTAACTAACGGACTTAGACAAAAAACCCTACTAGACTAGTCTTACAAATGTACGAAGTAATGCATGACTCAAATGCCTCCTAACCTACAATCCTAACACTCGACATCCACATCTTCTTATCAAGTGTCATGTGCTCAAAAATCTGAAGCATCGTCATATCATGCATGATCACCTCTCCTCAATATTTCTTAGGCCGCCCTTAACCTTTTCTTGTGCCCTCCACAACCAGCCGCTCACACCTCCTTACCGGAGTATCTAGGCTTCTCCTATTAACATGCCCGAACCATCTTAGCCTCGCTCCCCGCATCTTGGCATCAATGGGAGCTATGTGCACCTTTTCCCAAATAGCATCATTCCTAATCGTATCTATCCTAGTGTTCCCACACATCCACCTCAATAGCATACACCATGGCATCTCTCCTTGAATATGAATTTTTAACGCGTCCATCACTAAGGCGAATAAGAATGAACTGAGCGCAGAACCTTGGTGTAACCCCATTACAACCAGCAAATGCTCAGAGTCTCCTCCTACTGTCCTAACCAGAGTCTTAGCCCTATCATACATGTCCTTAATCGCCATAATATATGGAACCGCCACACCTTTTGCCTCCAAGCATCTCCAGAGAATTTCTCTAGGAACTTTGTCATACGCTTTCTCAAGGTCAATAAACACCATGTGCAAATCCTTCTTCTTCTCCTTGTGAAGTTCCACCAACTGCCTACCAATGTGTATAGCTTCTGTAGTTGAACGGCCCGACATGAACCCAAACTGCTTGTCGGATGCAGGCTCTGTCATCCGCACCCTTGCTTCAACCACCATCTCATACACTTTCATGGTATGACTCAGTAAGTTGATACTCCTATAATTGTTACAATTCTGGATATCACCTCTGTTCTTATGCACTCGAACCACCGTACTCCACCTCCATTCATCTAGAATCCTCTTCGCCTTAAAAATATCATTAAACAACCCAGTCAACAACTCTAGACCTGCTCTCCCACACACTTCTAAAATTCCACTGGAATCTCGTCTGGCACAGTCGCTCTGCCCCTACTCATCCTACACATAACTCACCTGACCTCCTCAACCTTGATGCGCCTGCAGCACCCAGAGTCACGGTGACTCTCGGAGTGCTCCAATTCGCCTACCACAATATCCCAATCCCCTTCCTCATTAAGAAGCTTATGAAAGTAAGTCTGCCATCTCCTCTTGATCTGGGAATCTTCCATCAATTCTGCTATATTCGTTCTTAACTATTTTACATTGTATTACATTTTATTGTATTCAATTCGACTATATTCAAACAGCGAAAAATCACAAAAATTTATTTTATTCATTTGTAGCTGCTTTTATATTGTATTCAATTTACTATATTTAATTTTGCTATATTCAAAAAACAAAAAATTCAAAAAATACAGAGATCTGCCACAAAAAATAACCATTGGAATACATAAATACAATAAAATATACAGAAAAACTATTTTTGCATTGAAAAAAAAAATACACTCAAATTGAGTGTATTTAGGATTATTTTATCTGACTCAATAGCAAAGAAGAGAAAAAGTTCGCCGGATACATTGCCTTTGTAGATGACGTCTTCCTGCCAAACAAAATATTATATATATTATATTAAAACTAAAAAATGGATATGCACAAAAATTTGTCCAGATCTGAGAATACCCTATCACATTGTATCTACCAAAATTTGGTCAGTCGAACAAAAATCCAGCCATAAAATATATTTTTTTGTATTTAATTCGTCCACAAGAAATAAAGTATACACAAAACTGATAAATACACTCAAATACTCTCAAATCTGAGAAATTCGGTCAGTTGGCCATAAGTTTCAGCCAGAGATGATGACGACAGTGGAGGTAATGACGAGACTGATCTACATTGTGGAATTTGAGGTACTATATTGTGGAATTTTCATAGCGGCTGAGAGAAGAGAGATTACAAAGGAGAGAACAAAATAAAAATGAGGACAGACAACAACATTCCGGCGGGTAAGGTCGACAGTGGTTCTCGACGAGATTTTAAAGAGAGATAGAGAGATCAAGGGAGATGGGGGAGGCATCTAGACTATAATACGAAGATGAATGTAGGAAGAGAGGAAAAATTTATTTTAGGGTTATAAATTTCTTAAAGAGGGTATTTGCTATAAAACATAATGTTTAGCTATGTATTATAATTAATTTAAAGTGTATTTATATATGATAATATAGTGTATAATTTAGTTATACCATGTAAAATTTCCTATAATATACTTACTCCTTTCATTTTTACTTGTCCATAATGGACTTTGCACTCGTCTTAAAAAATAATAAATGAAGTATATCATATTTTACCATGATACTCATAATAGTGATAGCATTTCAAAAGGTCTTAATAAAAAAATTGGGGAATTAGTAATTAATGATAAGTGTAAAATACGAAATTTTTCTTGATTTGCTAAAATGACAAGTAAAAATAATTTTTAGTATAGTGGACAAGTAAAAGTGAACGAAGAATGTATTAAAATATTCAACAATATACCATATATATATATATATATATATATATATATATATATATATATATATATATATATATATAAAGATTTTTGGACACAGAGTTTAAGAAAAAATAAAGATTTTTGGAATTTGTGGTCCTAAAAAAGTCAAAATGTGGCACCGAATATTTTGTGTGGTTATAAAAGCTTCTACTTTGAAGTTTAAGCTAAATCGTTTTCAAATTTAGAAAGGGGTCATTCTTTTTGGAACGAACCAAAAAGGAAATAGGTTCTCGTAAATTGGAACGGAAGGAGTATATTTTTATGTTACCAATTTATTATTATTATATGCATTTATTTATTGTTAGGTAATTTTAATCTGATGTTATAAAAAAAATTGTACACTAGAGAGCTTTTTTTTCTTTTGCCAAATAAATTATAGAGCTTAAGTTTATACTGGAAACATTTTGGGTGGGGGGGAAGAGATATGGGATTACATAAGAGAAGATACAGTAGTTGGTGATTGAAATGTTGGGTTTGCTTTAAATGGTGCATTAGATGAAAAGGACTTTAACCTTTAAAGAAAGTGATTGGTTGCATTTCCAAATTATCCATTAGTACTAACTTTTAGTAGTAGTTCAGGTTGTTCTTATCGAATGATCAAAGAGTACAAAGTCAAACATAGCCCCACATTCCCCACGTATACATACAACAAGCTTCCTAATTCCTCTTTTCACACTTTAATTATAATTCATGTGAAACTATTTGATAGGGTACGAAGTTTAAGAAAAAATAAAGATTTTTGAAATTTGTGCTTTTAAACAAATCAAAAAGGGACCATAAATATTTTTGTAGTTATAAAAGCTTCTCATTAAGGATATAATTATAAGTTTAAATTAAATTATTTTCAAATTTAAAAATGGAAACATTCTTTTTGGAACAAAAAAATTAGATTGACATAAACCGAAACGCCGGAGTACGCTTTAAAGAATGAGAAAGAGAGTCTTTTGGCTGTTTCTAACAAATCCAGGCGTCCTTTCGCAGCCTCTGTTCTTTGAATGGATTACATCACCTTATTCCTCTTGCTATTACAACAACAACAATAATAACTCAGTATAATTTCACTTAGTGGGGTTTGGGGAGGGTAGTGTGTACGCAGACCTTACTCCTACCGTGAGGTAGAGAGACTGTTTCCAAATAAAAACTCGACATTATTCCCTCCAAGAACTTTCCACCTTACTCTTGGGGAGACTCGAACTCACGACCTCTTGCTATTCCGTATAACAAATAAAGCGACTAATAACTGAAATGATTTGCATAATTTCATAAACATCTACGGGAGTTGAGAAGTACTGTTGCTATTCTAGGCTGATGTCAATTTCCCTTTAGATAATTTTAAGAAATGTGAAGCTTTACTACTCTATTCTTACAAGGAAAAAGGATAATACATAGATACAACTCAAGTTATTCTGAAATTTTAATTATATACTTAAATTGTATGGATGATATTTTACTTGTACCAAGTGTCCTCGACCCTTTTGCACAGCAAAGCCATCGCAATATTAGCACGGTAAACAATGTGCCAATTTTTAGTTGTAGAAACACCAATCTTTAACGTGAGCTTTCTCTCTCAGCGCATGATAGCGTGCTTGTGCTAACATACGCTGAACAACAATGGGGAGGGGAAGACCTAGGAAAAATGCAACAACGAATCAGCTAGAAAACTTTACGGGAACTGGTAGCTCGCAAATCAATGGAACGCAGAATGTGGAATCTGTAGATACAACAAAAATTTCAATGGAACAGTGGCCGCCATTGTTAGTTGCAAAGGAAGGTCTGAAAACGCCACATGCAATGAGACCGATACCGATGATTGAGAATACAAAGGTAATTTCTGGTAATTCAGTGCAAAACAGAAGCCCTAGCTTAGGAGAAATTATTCCGCCGGCAAACAAGGTAGGAGAACAGGCTAGTAATCAGAAGGCAAATGGCAATAATAGTTTAGAGAAACCTAAATCGACTGCGAGTAATTCTGAAGCAAGTGTTGATAATAATGGCAAAATTGAGGAAAAATTGGAAAATGATAACAGTAAGGCCAAATTAACAGCTGAAAATGCAGAGGTAGGTCAGAGGAATTGGGCTAATTTGTTTGAGGGGAACAGATTGACGACAAAAGGCATGGATCCAAATTTCATTGCACCGACCATCAAAAATGAAGAAATAATGGTGGAATTATGTAAGGAGAAAGTTGAGGAAGAGACAAGGAAGTGGAAGCACGCATTGATCCTATATGTTGTTGGAACAACTCCAACAATAGGAGCTATGGAACGATTTATTGTTTCGATGGAATTTCATAACCAAGCCAAAAGTCTACTACCACAATGAGGGATATTTTGTAGTGAGGTTTAACTCCATGGAAGACAGGGATGAAGTATTGTATTCAGGGCCACATATGCTGGGTACAAAGCCAATCATCATGAAGACTTGGTCAGAAAAGTTTGATTTTAGCAAGGAGGTTTTGCAAACTATACCTGTATGGGCAAAATTCCCTAACCTTCCATTGAATTATTGGGGAGCAAAGTCTCTAAGCAGGCTGAGTAGTGGTTTAGGAGTTCCACTGTATGCAGATGCTTGTACTACCCAAATGGATCGAATCATATATTCTAGAGTGTTAATTGAGATGGATGTAACTAAAGAGCTTCCTAAGGCCATAAAGGTGACAGATAATGCTGCATTGTGGGCCGGTCCTGGACTGGGTCCGAACCGGGCCCGCGGCCCTAACGGGCCTGGTGGGCCGGTCTTGGCGTGCTGGGCTTATATGGTGCAAAAAGTCCGTGGCGGGCCGGACACAAGATGTAAGCCCACGAGCTCGGGACCAGCTGGCGGGCCTGGGCCGGTCCTAGCGGGCCTAGCGGGCCTCAACGGTAAAATTTAAAATTTTTTTAAAAAAAAAAAAAAAAAGTCAACGGTCAAAAATTTAAGAAATAGCCGTTGGACTGCATTTTTGACCGTTTGGAAGTTGCAAAAATAGCCATTTGGCCCCCAAATTTTATTTTAACCCTAAACTTTATATAATTACATTTTTTCCCAATTCTCAATTATAAATAACCCCTCATTCTTTCATTTTTACTCACCAATTCATCAATCTCTCTCAATCTCTCTCAATTTATATCTAATTTCTCTTATATAATTGCTTATATTATTATTGCAATTTCGTGAAAATTTGTGAAGTTGGTGAATTGAAGTATTCAAGTCTTCAACGATTTTTAATTTTCAAGAAGTTGTTCGGCAATTCGGTAAACTCGTTCCAACTCTTAAGTTTTAAGAATATATTTT
>MU697605.1:66778-91835 GCA_026770625.1 Nicotiana glauca | reverse complement strand
TGTTATTAATTTATTAAGCATGCGAATTTAGTTTTACAATTATTTCGTTATTTTACTTTTTCGTCAAACACTTTATTAATTATATTTCTATATTATACATACTACATATATTTATATATCCATATATAAGAGCAATTTATATATATACATACATATATGGTTTACAAGAAATTGCATTAAACAAAAAAAATTTAAAAAAAAAAACCTCGGAAATTAAAAAGCCCATTAGGCCCGCTAAGCCCACGAGCCCGGCCCGCTAAGCCTAGGACCACAGTGGGCTTAGGCCCGTCACGGGCCGGTTCCACCCACTAGGCCCACCAAGACCGGGACCGCCAGGCCCGAGACTGCCAGAGCCCAGGCCCACCAAGCCCGGGACCGCGAAGCCTGGCGGCCCGTTAGGCCCGTTTAGGACCGGGCCCGGCCCACAATGCAGCATTAGTGACAGATCCAACTGGAAATGAGTTTGTTCCGAAAGTAGTGTATGACTGGGTTCCGGAGTTCTGCCAAGTTTGTATGCAAGTCGGGCACAGATGTGGTAAAGGGGAGATACCTATGCAGAAGACTAGGTCTAAACAACAAAAGCAGAAACAAGAATGGCAACCTAAAGACAGAAATAGTGTTAGGGTGGAGCAGAAAGATGAAACAAATACAAAGATGATTCAAGCAATAAGTAGAGATGAGGAAAAGCCTGTTCAATCACCAACAAGAATAGCTAGAGGGGAGGAGGAGCAGAATTGGAGGAAAGCTACAGGGAAATCAATAATTAAAAATAAGGAAAAAGCAGGGGAGGACTCAATTAGCATTTTAAATAGATTCAATATATTGGCAGAATACGGATTGCAGCTAATGGATCCAAGGCAATTAGATGAAGGCACAAGTAGGCAAAGAAGTCAAGTAAGAGAGGAAGGGTGTTCATAAGCTTTATTCATCCCTGTATGAAGCTGGTAACATGGAACATTAGGGGGTTAAACAAGGCCCCTAGACAGAAGGAGGTAAAGAAGTTCATAAGAAGCAATAAAGTTAATATGATAGCAATACTTGAACACAAAATAAATGAGCAGAAGGCAGAACAAATAGTAAAGAAAATCACTACAGGATGGCACTGGCTAGCAAACTATGAACACAGTAACAAAGGGAGAATTTGGTTGTTATGGGATGCTAATGAGATAGAATGTCTGGTGAAGGGGAAATCTTCTCAGTTTATTCATGTTGCAGTTCATATCAAAAGTATGAACATGAGGTTTGAGTTCACTGCAGTTTATGGATTGCATACACTGAATGATAGGAGACACCTATAGAGAGATTTAGAAGATATCAACAATAGACAGCAACTACCATGGTTAATCATGGGTGACTATAATGCCATAAGATCAGGGAAAGATAGACCAATTGGTAATCCTGTCCAAGATGCGGAGGTGAGAGACTTCAAAAGATTCATAGATGATGCTAACTTGGTTGAAATGAGAACTAAAGGAAGAACTTTCACATGGACAAATAGGCACACATATAGTAAAATTGATAGAGCACTGGTTAACCCAGAATGGATGCTGAGGATGCCTTATCTGGAGATATGGGTAATGGATCCGGGATGCTCTGATCACTCACCTTTGAGTATTACACTTGAAGAAACGGAAGAGAGAGTTTCCAAGCCATTCAGGTTCTTGAATCACCTAGCTGAACATAAAGACTTCCTAAAGATAGTGAAAGAAGCATGGAAAGAGAATAATGATGATAATGTAATGAAAGATGTATGGAACAGGTTGGAGAAAGTGAAACAAGCTATGAAAGAATTAAATACTAAAGAATACAATGTAGTAGGAGATAAGATTGCAGACTGTAGGAAGCAATTGTGTCAAGTGCAGGAACAAATGAGAAGTCCTGGGTAGCCTGAGAACATGATTACAATAGAAAAGGAGTTAAAGATGCAACTGGAGAAATGGTTGAGGGTAGAGGAAAGTATCATGAAGCAAAAATCGAGAGTAAAATGGCTACAGTTGGGAGATGACAACACTGCCTACTTTTATGCAAGCATGAAGAGTAGATATTCCCAGAATAAGATCAAGAGTTTAATAAAAAGCAATGGGGAAGTAATACAGACAAGCCAGGAGATAGAAAAGGAAGTAATTGGGTTCTATAAACAGCTATTGGGGTCAGCAGCTGAAAGACTTCCCACCATTAATTCAGTGATTATGAGAGAGGGTCCATTGGTAAACAGACAACAGCAGCTCCAATTGACAACAGAAGTATCTAAGGAAGAAATATACAGGGCTCTAATGGGGATCTCTGATAGCAAAGCACCTGGATGTGATGGATTCAATGCATTCTTTTTCAAGAAAGCATGGCCTGTGGTTGGGGACAAGATAACTGAAGCAGTAATGGAATTCTTCTCAAAAGACAACTTGCACCAGCCTATCAATTGCACCACAGTGACTCTGATTCCCAAAGTACCAAATCCTTCTAGAGTTACTGATTTCAGACCAATCTCTTGTTGTACTCTCATCTATAAAATCATCTCAAAGGTGTTAACTAATAGATTACAAGAGGTAATGGATGATATAGTAGATAAAAGCCAATCTGCATTTGTCCCGGGAAGATTGATTAATGATAACATCATAATGAGCCATGAACTTGTTAAAGGTTATGGTAGGAAGGATATATCACCTAGATGCATGATGAAAGTGGATATGAAGAAAGCTTACGACTCTATTGAATGGAGTTACATGGAACAAGTACTGAGGAGTATACAAATGCCAGGGAAGTTTGTAAATTGGATTATGAGATGTGTGAAGACTGTATCATATTCCATCATTATAAATGGGCAGCACTCAGTACCTTTTAAAGCTAAAAAGGGGTTGAGACAAGGCGATCCTTTGTCTCCTTACTTATTTGTATTGGCAATGGAATATTTTACAAGATTGCTTAAGACACTAAAAAGGAACCCAGACTTCAACTTTCATCCAAAGTGTGCCAAGATGAGCATAATCCAACTAAGCTTTGCTGATGACTTACTATTATTCTGTCGAGGGGACACTATATATCAGTACAGCTGTTGTACCAATGCTTCCAAGAGTTCTCACAGGCATCAGGGTTAGTGGCAAACACTGAGAAAAGCTCAATCTATTTTGGAGGAGTCAGTGATGATATTCAACAGGAAATTCTGCAGCTATTGGGGTTCTCTAAGGGGCAACTCCCAGTGAGATACTTGGGGGTACCTTTGAGTACTAAAAGGATGACAGTTCAGCAATGTCAACCACTTCTGGAGAAAATGATAGGAAGAATTCAGTCTTGGACTACTAAATTCCTATCCTATGCAGGAAGAATCCAACTTATTAGAAGTGTATTACTTTCTATCCAAGTGTACTGGTCTCAGATATTCTTATTACCTAAGAAGCTGATTCATTTGATTGAAAGCATGTGTAGAAGATTCTTATGGACAGGAAGTGTTGAGGCTACAAGGAAAGCACCCATAGTCTGGGATAAACTATGTTGGCCTAAAGCAACTGGTGGCTTAAATCTTATGGACATAGGCTTGTGGAATAAAGCTGCCATATGCAAACTATTATGGAATCTATGCAAGAAGAAGGACAAAATGTGGGTGCAATGGGTTCATGTATACTATAAGAAATATAATCCAGGGTGGGGTGATGAACCAAAGCAAGCATCTTGGGTGATTAAGAAGATTTTCAAAGCAAAGAAGTATTTTGAAGAAGCTGGATATACAGAGGAGGATGTGATTAGGCTGGAAATATTCTCGACCAAGACCATGTACCTGAAGCAAAAAGGCCAATTTAGCAAAGTTCCATGGAGAAAACTTATCTGTAACAACAGTGGGCTACCTAAGTGGAAATTCATCATGTTATTGGCTGCTCACAGGAGACTTCAAACAAGAGATAGGTTGAGAAGATGGGGCTGTGTAGAAGATGATACTTGTCCACTGTGCAATACAGAAGTAGAGACTACTGATCATCTGTTCTTTACATGTATATTCTCTATACAAATCTGGACTGCTATGCTAGAATGGATGAAGATCGATAGACAGGTGATGACATGGGATAATGAACTGAAATGGGCTGAACAACATTATTGTGGAAGAAGTGCAAATGTTGAGATATACATGATGATGCTAGCTGGGAGCATATACTATGTATGGCAAGAGAGGAATGCAAGAATTTTTCAAGCAATACAAAGAAGTGCAGAAACAATTACTAGACTGTTAGTACAAGATTTACACTGTAGAGGCACTGTAAAGAGAAGATTGAAAGGAAGGTTACTAGAGTTGAATTACTATCCCATTGTTCATTGATTGTATAATGAGCCTAGGAGGGAAAGAGATACTGAAGAGATAGCTTAGACTGGGGCTTATGTCCAGAACAAGCTATAGTAAGAAACTGCATGTAAATATTACTTGGTAATAAAATGTTTAGTTATCAAAAAAAACAATGTGCCAGACACGTACAATTATGCATGGATTAGCTTTTCATATACTAATTATACAATAATTAGTTATGCAAAGATCAGAATGTAAGATTATTTCTTTTTGAACTTTGGTTTGTTGTTTAAAAGTTAGTACACATATAGAATTAATACTTTCGTACAAAATCAAGGACTTCACAAGAAAGATCGATTGAATTAATAACATCATACGAAATGAAAGGCAGAGGCCAAAAAGCACAATACAAAAATTAAGCTAGTGTTGATATAACCTCGAGAAATGGAAGAAGCTGCAGCTATAAGCTAACCTGCTGAATCACACACAACAACTCATGTGCTACTGCACCCTGAAGTAAGGAAGATAACTACATCCATACTGAATTTTCAGATCCTATGTGGAGGCTTTGACCAAGAAGGCACCACAACCCGAGTAGAAGCACTCACTAGATCTCCCAATCGCTTTTCAACTATGGCAACCTCCTATTCTCTTAAAATACTTAGAGGTTCAGATATAATATAAGTAGGAGAACGAACATTACAATTTCATACTATATAAGGTAAAAATCAGAGGGACTCGATTTTATGATCATTAGAGTGCCTCGTAGAGACCACCCCCAGAAGGCTTGAAGTTTAGCTCAGAGTTCGTCCTTAAGGGTTCATAGTGATCGACCTCGAGGCAATGTAAAGCAACGGTTATGATGCACTAGCGGGGAGTTTTCAAGGCACATGATTAAAGCTGACCTAGCTAGCCTGCTAGGCTAGTTCAAGCCCTTACAATGGCATTGAATGATTGTGCCAACCTCATGTCTTTTTAATAAATCCACTTTGTACTATATTATAATTTCCCTCATTTATAAAGGGGACCCTTGTAATTTTGTAAAGTTACAATATACTACACACTACATTAAATACAAGAACATTCTCTGCTCTCTAAAGTTAAACATACTCTTTATTTGATCCTATTGCTTATATTTGCCGTCTTACTTATATTTCGTTTATAGTTCTTCATTTATTGCTCATTATTGGTCATAAAGAGCCGCCATCAAGTTTATCATAACTGTTAATTCTCCATCGACTGCCCTTAGCCGGGCATCCGACTCGACCTCCAGGCCCCGTATACGCAAGCTTGAGGCCCCGATTTCCAGCCATTCGGTTTGATTATTACACTGTCTACAAGCTATTATCTTATTTTCTAATCTTCATATAGTATCTGTTACCTAACAACTAGTATAAAAATAGATCACAAATTTATAACCACAAAATCAAATCTAATTGTTATTATAGTTTTCAAGGTAAACAATTTGGCACCCACCCTGGAGCTAAAAATAGTAGTGATTATTTTCTTGCTGGTTTACTACATAACGCAAGTTATCTTTCACGCCTTTTCTTGTCCAAGAATCTTTGATTTCAGGTCAAAATATCTAACTCAGTAAATGCATATGAAAATAACGGTCTTGAGGACCATGGAGAGAATGGTGTAGTTGTTCCAGGTATAAGCGCACCGCCACTTAACCTTGATGGTGCACCAGAGCCAATCCTCGCGGATGTGGTCTCACGCGATGTCTAAAATATCGATATAAGCTCCCATACTAACAAGAGCGTACGCCAAGGAAACCAACAAGAAGCTCAGAAAACCCCAGTAGAGATTAACCTTCACGTTATTTTTGAAATGTTACAAGCACAACAGCTGGTGATTGCTCACAGTAGCACCGAAAACGGCTCCTCAAGCCGAACAAGTACTGGAAAGATAGAGTAATAACGGGTCAGCAGCCAACCCCGCTATTATATAGATACTCGAGGACCTCACAAAGAGGATCGAATCGGGTGAAAGGATGATAGAAGTCAACGACAAAAATGTGGAAACCTACAACTCAAGGTTCGATCAGATCCCGGGTGCACCCCCGATCCTAAAGGGTGTTGATTCAAAGAAATTTGTGCAAAAGCCTTTGCCGTCAGGTGTGACTCCAAAGCCCATCCCGAACAAGTTCAGAATGCCCAATCTCCCGAAGTATAATAGAACCTCGGACCCCAACGAGCACGTCACTGCTTACACTTGTGCGGTGAAGGGCGATGACCCGAAGGACGATGAGATCGAATCCGTCCGGCTGAAGAAGTTTGGAACGCTCTCGAAATGGGCCATCATGTGGTACCACAACCCAGCACCAAATTCAATAGAATCATTTGCCATACTGGCAGGTTCTTTCATAAAGGCACATGCCAGTGCCATCAAGGTGGCTACAAGGAAATCCGATGTCTTCAAAATCAAGCAAAGAGAAAACGAGATGCTGCGAGAATTCGTGTCTCGCTTTCAAATGGAACAAATGAAACTACCACCAGTCTCCGATGATTGGGCAGTACAGGCTTTCACCCAAGGTCTGAACGAACGAAGCTTGGTAGCTTCGAAGCAATTAAAGCAGAATTTGGTTGAATATCCCGCCATGACGTGGTCGGATGTCCAAAACCAATACCAGTGAAAGATTAGGGTCGAGGACGACCAACTAAGAGCACTCTCAGGCTTGGTATATCCAAGCAGACTCCTAGAAAAGGAGCCGAAACCAAACAAGGAAATGTGCCAACCATACATCGAAGATAGGAGAAACACTCCAAGTCGTTACAAATCACGAAACAATCGAAGAATAGACCGAGGTTAGAACCCTCGGGGACTCATGAGCACATTCAAATTCAATAGGCATACAGGACCGATGGAGGCACCTAGCCTTTCAGAATACAACTTCAACGTTGACGTTTCAGACATCGTATCCGTCATCAGTAAAATCAGAGATACCAGGTGGCCAAGACCTGTACTATCAGATCTGTCGCAAAGGAAATCCAACTTAGTGAGCGAATTTCATGGCACACATGGTCATAGGACCGAAAATTGCAGACAACAACGAGAAGAAGTAGCCCGTCTACTCAGTAAAGGGCACCTCCGGGAGTTCCTCAGCGACCGAGCTAAAAATCAGTTCTGGAAAAGAGAGACGAATAGGAAAAATAAAATAGATAAGCTGCAACATGTTATCCACATGATCATGGGAGGAGTCGACATCCCACAGGAACCCACTATCAGAAGAACAAAAATATCCATCACCACGTAAAAGCGAACTCGAGGTTACATATTCGAGGACGCTCTCACATTCATTGACGAGGAATCTAAACCTTATTTCAGCCTTATAACGACACATTGGTAATTTCCCTTATTGTAAATACATTTCAAATTAAACGTGTACTTGTGGATCTAGGTAGCTCGGCCAATCTAATCAGGTCAAGGGTCATGGAGCAGCTCGGACTGCTCAACCAAATCGTGCCCGCACATGGCGAGAGAAACAATGAAGGGGGAAATCACCCTCCCAGTCAACGTGTCCGGCACAACCCAAAATGTTAAATTCCATGTCATTGAAGGAGACATGAGGTATAACGCCTTGTTCAGAAGGCCATGGATACACTGCATGAGAGAAGTACCATGAACCCTTCATCAAATGACGAAATTTTTGTCAAAGGATAGATTAAAAATCATGTACGAAGAACATCACACAGTAAGAGAGATATTCGAAGTTCACAACATAGCACCGACATCGACATCGAAGGAACCACATGATAAGCAAACAGTGAAATAGCACTAACGGGACACATTCTTGGCTATACCCGGATAAAACAAGCAAGGGACCGCGCCGTGTCCCCGAAGCAAACATTAAAATCAAGGTATCATGCCGCATCCCCGGAGCAAAAATTAAAGGCATATCAAGGCTCGAAGCGCCATCGCCACTAAGGTATGACCATCTCCCTTTTTGTTTACACCTTATACTAAGCTTTGTGCAAATGTTCGATCAGAACGGTTGAAGCGCTGCCCAGCTCGAAGACCTTAAGGTTTCAAAGCATATATTTCACTCTTTTCCTTCAATCGGGTTTTATCCAAAAAAGGTTTTACCGACAAGGTTTTTAACAAGGCAACATCCATATGCTACCTAAGGAAGACTCAACAAATATTCAAGGCTTCTCTTCAATCAACCTCGAATAACGGGGGCCATCCCCCCGGAAGGTCACCTCCTCGGAGAAGCCAATATGTTCTAAATGGGGTCTCGATAGGAGAATGATGTACCGGGCCAAACAGTCGAGCAAACCGTGTTCGTATAGAATAACCAAGCCCTTGATAGCAAAAACGTGTATATTTATACCAAGTAATCAAAGAATACTATCCCCTCAATCAAAGCATTTCACGTTTCAAAAAAGTTTGGTTTTTTTAAAAAAAAATGGCTTCAAAGCCAAAAACGTCACGAACACCCAGGGACTGACATGTAAAACTAGAAGCCCGTATGACCTTCGGGTCGGAAGCTTCAAACTTGTAAGCCCTCAATAAGGCAACATCAAGGTTACAAAATGGCTCCAGAAGCCAAAAATGCCCCGAACACTCGGGGACTGGCGTCAAAAACTCAAAACTGTATGAACCCCGGGTCAGAAGCTTCAAACTCGTAAGCCCTCAATGAGGCAATGTCAAGTTTACAAAAATTTCTCTAGAGCCAAGAAAACTTTCAATGTCTCGGGGACTGCCGCCAATTGCCACGCCATCGACTTATCAAAACCCGTGGCTATAAGACCCCATATGGGCAACCTCGACCTCGTAAGACCTTTATAAGGCAACACCAAAAACTGTAAGACCTCAGGCAAGGCATGAACCATACTTGTACAAAGTAACCAAAACTGTAAGACCTCAAGCAACACATGAACCATAGTTGTGCCAAGTAACCAAAACTGTAAGACCTCAAGCAAGGCATGAACCATACTTGTGCCAAGTAACCAAAATTGTAAGACCTCAAGTAAGGCATGTAAAAATTATATGACCTTATATCAAGGCATTATCCTGACCTTAAATTAAGGCTATATATTCGAACTTGTAAGACCCCTAAAAATGCATACCCTCGATATAAACACCAAAATTACTTCATTCGGGAACTAAAAGGCTACGACCAAACATAAATGACTAAGATCATAAGGCTTCGGCCAAACTAAAGCGACTCAGGGATGTCAGACCGTCGCTATAGAAACACAAACCTTCAATTACTTCAAAAGTACTTTTAAAAGAACCGGTTAAACGTGCTACCCTCAACATAGGCAAAAGAGCTTTGACCATGTCAGCTCCAAACTATAGGCTTTAAAACACTCAGCCACTGAGAAAAAACCTCCCAAGGTGCTCATTCATTTCCACATAACAACTCATAATCGAGGCTTTTATCGAACCGTCGAAGAGTTAGGCAAACACAATTAAAAAAACTCCTTAACGAGGGAAAAATAAAGCCTATATTAGAGGTTGTGCCAACTCAATGCATAAGATCCACTGCCACTAGCCCATATAAAGGGTCGTACCGACCCAATGTGTAAGAGCCACTACCGCCAGCTCATATGAGAGGTCACACCGACCTAACGCGTAAGAGCCTAAGGGCCAACTTTAAATTCAAAAACTTAAGGTTCAATGAGCTCGAGTCAAAACTCAACTCGGAGACTGAACCCGAAGCAGTTAACTGAATATGCCTAAGAGTAAATGCATAAGAGCTCAAAACACCGGATTGTACTTAAAGGTCGTACTGACCCAGTGGGTAAGAGCCTAAGGGCCTGCTTAAAATTCAAAAACATGAAGATCAATAAACTAAAGTCGAAACCCAACTTGAAGATTAGACCTAAACAAAGTCAAAATGCCTAAAGACAAACGCATAAGAGCCTATTGGCCTGCCCGACGAGTCTCGAGGCCATATTGAAAGCCTAAGGGTTTTTACCCCAAGGCCCAACTTATCCGGCCAATCATTGATAAAACGTCAAAATTCAAAGCAAAGAAAGATGTATACATGCAAAGAAGAATAGAACCAAAGGGTTTACTTTTTATAGTTATGTGTGCATGGGAAATCGGGAGACCAATTTTCCCTCGACATAATGCTTCAAGAAGCAAAATCCCGAAGGCACGGGATCTCGGTTCGGTCGCCTCCCTCGAGATCTAGCCGATGCCTTGCCCAGATCGAGCATCGTCTAAAATCCTGATAGCCGAAGATATCCCCCGGGGGATGTGTATGGGCTCCACGAGATTTCTCCAAACGGCTCGACACCAGTTCTCCTACAAAGAAAAGCAGGCTGTCACATCTCGTTCTTTTTATTGTATTGTTTATTTTATACTAAGTTTGGACGCCCCCTTTTTTCTATAAAAGGAGGGTCGCCAACACATTGCAAAACACATCTTCTATTGGTCTTACAAAGAAAGCAATAATATTCTCTCTCTCTTTCTCTAAATTCCCCTCTGGTTCTAAGTCATATCCATTGATAGTTATTCTCTCGGCTTGCCTAATAAACATATATCGATATCATCCTTAGCATTTTATTATTTCTTAGTCTGTTCTTTAACATTTAGCTCAAAATTGATCATATAGAGCCTTACTTACTCGTATCTTTATCTGTTATCCCCTTTCTTGACTACCCTCGATAACACCGAGATAGGCTCAAGCCCTGGCCCTAAGGTATCTACTGGCATGCTCTAAGCCCGGGAACATTCCCTCACTGGTTCGATTATCGTTTTGGGCTGACTTGATCTTTACTATTTTACCCCATGTTTAGCGTTAATCATTCTTACAAACTAGCTTGGGAGTAGATCACGTATTTTCAGAATCCCATTTATAAAGTTAATTGTTGTTACCATTTTCACCTTAAACAGTTTTGTGCCCACCGTGGGGCTAAAAATAATAGTGATTATTATCTTGCTAGTTTCGTCACTTAAAACACACGATAGCTTTCACACATTTTCTTGCCCGAAGAACTCTTTGATTGCAGGTCAAAATGTCTGGCTCGAAAAACAGGGTTGAAAACAACGACCTCGAAGACCATGGGGAAAAACAATGTGACCGTCCCGGCTGTCAGAGCGCCTCCGCAAAATCTATACGGTGTTCTCGGACCAATCCTAGTGGATGCAGATTTGCAGGGCGCTCAGCAAGTGGATGAAATATCTCACACCGACAAGAGCGTACAGCGCAGCGATCAACTGGAAGTGCAAAAAACCCCAGCCCAGGAAGAACAGGAAGTTCGTTTTCACGTTATCTTTGAAATGTTGTAGGCACAGCAACTAGAAATCGCTCAATTACAAAGCCACCCAAGAACCCCCATTACAGTGGCACCAGATACAGCTTCCCCCGCCGAACGAGTGCTTAAAAGGTCAAGTAACAACGAATCGATGGGTGACCCCGCTATCATAAAATTACTCGAGGAAATCACCAAAAAGATCGAATCGGGAGAGAAAATGATCGCAACCAACGATAAAAGGTTCGAGACCTACAACTCTAGGGTCAACCAGATCCCTGGTGCCCCTCCGATCCTCAAGGGTCTAGATTCAAAGAAATTCACTCAAAGGCCATTCCCTGAATAAGTAGTGCCGAAACCTATCCCGAAGAATTTCAGGATGCTGGAACTCCCTAAGTACAATGGCACATCCGGCCCCAACGAACACGTCACTGCATATAACTGTGCAGTAAAAGGTTACGACATAAAGAGCGACGAGACCAAATTCGTATTATTGAAAAAGTTCGAAAAAACACTTTCATAGACTACATAGACTCATTCACCATGTTAGCAGACTGTTTTGTAAATTCACACGCCGGAGCCATTAAAGTAACGACGAGGAAGTCCGTCGTTTTCAAAATCAAGCAAAGAGAAAACCAGATGCTGCAGGAGTTCGTGTCCCGATTCCAGATGGAATGAATGGAATTTCCACCAGTGTTCAATGATTAGGCAGTGCAGTCCTTCACCCAAGGCCTGAAAGAGCAGAGCTCTATGGCTTCAAAATAGCTGAAACAAAATCTAATCGAATACCTGGCCGTAACCTGGTCAGACGTTCACAACCGGTATCAATCATAGATCAGAGCAGAGGATGACTAGTTGGGGCCCCATCGGGCTCGGTATACCCAAGTAGATTCCCGGCAAAAGAGATGAAGCCAAGCAAAGAAACGGTATCAGTCATACCTCGAAGACAAAAGGAACGCCCCAAGGCGCAATCTGCCCCACAACGATAGGAGGATGGATCGAGGACATGATCCTCAAGGGGTCATCAACAAGTCTCGGTTTGACCGAAACATGGGACAAGTCAATTCACCCCAGTTTTCGAATTCAATTTCAGCGTCGACGTATCAGACATCGTGTTCTCTATCAGCAAAATCCGAGATGCAAAATGGCCTAAACCAGTACAGTCGGATCCTTCGCAGAGAAATTACAACTTGACGTGCGAGTTCCACAACACACATGGCCACCAGACTGAGGATTGCCACCAATTACGAGAAGAAGTACCATGGCTGCTCAACAAAGGGCACCTCCAAGAATTCCTCAGCGATCGGGCCATAAATTAGTTTCGAGATAGGGAGGCAACCAAGAAGAATAAAGTGAACGAACCACAACACGTCATCCACATGATCATGGGCGGAGCCGATACCCCACAAGAACCCATGATGAGGAAAACAAAAATATCTATCACAAAGGAGAAACAGACTCGAGGATACATCCCCGAGGACGCCCTTACCTTCAGTGAAGAAGATATGGATGCCATGTCTCAAACCTACAACGACGCTCTGGTAATTTACTTCCTTGTAAATTGTTTCCAGATAAAATGTGTACTTATGGATCCAGGTAGCTCGTCCAATATTATTAGGTTGAGGTAATAGAACAACTCGGTTTAAATAAACGGATCGCACCCGCCGCTCGAGTCCTCAACGGGTTCAACATGGCGAGCAAAACGATGAAAGGGGAGATCATCATACCCATCACCATGTGCGGCGTAACTCAACACACCAAGTTCCATGTCATCGAGGGAGACATGAGGCACAACGCCTTGTTCGGATGACCATGGATACATTGCATGAGAGCAGTACCGTCCACTATCCACCAAATGATAAAATTCCCAACAAAGGATGGGGTCAAAACCATCCATGGAGATCAGCACGCGGTGAGAGAAATGTTTGCAATAAACGATGCATTCTCGGTCCCCTTACCTCCTCCCCCGAATAAGCCCACGGGCGAATGAGGGCTCAACCCCGGCCAGGTTTGACAAAATGCAAAAAAAACCCGCGTCACATACTTGACCTCGGGTGATCAAAGCAAGTTAGCAACCAGAAGCATCCCGTCTCAAGGTACCACCGTTTCTTTTATTTTTATTTTCAAAATACAAATTAACCCTCGTGCAGGCACTGTTCAAAAACCTTGAGCCCCCCAAGAAAGGCGCGCCCGACTCGGCCGAAGATATCGAGACACTGGCACTGTCCAATAATCTCGAGACCTCCCAATAAAGGCGCGCCCGTTGCACTCTTTTCCTTAGACCGAGTTTAAGAAGTAGGATTTTTACCGGCAAGGTTTTTAGTGAGACAACACCCACGAAGCAACCAGGAGATAAAACTCCACGCAAATCACTCGAAGCCATCCTTACGGCCAACCTCCAAAGCAGCTGGGACCATCTCTCTTGAAATCCACCAAACTCAGAGGAGCGCGGAATAAAGATCCCTACAGGGGAATGATGTATCAGGCCAAAGCAGTCAAAATAGCCAAATCTCAATAAGGAGAGAACATGTATTATTATATCAGACAATCGAAAATACCCCCTTTCTTTTATGAGAAAAGAAAGGCTCATAAACAAGAGCAAAGTAATGTGAGAGTCAGCAAAATAGCCCGACTTGGCCTAAGAGCCGGTCGAGTCATCTCGACAATACATATATCGCATCAATAAATCACAGCATATCTCCAACGCCTTGCTTTGCAAAAAGAAACAAATTACAGCACGCCCCCGATGGGGACATCTCCACGAAATAAGTCCCGAGATACTCGGGAGACTTAGGAAATCCGACATCCGGACGACCCCAGGGTCGAAACGTCGGACTCAACAATCCCCCAAAAAATAACCCCAGGCTCATCAAGCCCCCAGAAACAGCTCTAAGCTCATGAAAAGCCATCTTCAAACAAACTCGATAACCCGGAGACTGTCACCGAACGCCACACACTAGAATATCCGAAATTGTAAGGTCCTAACGGGTAGCCTCGACAAAACTAGATCTATTCTCCATAAATTGTAATACCTCAAGAGGCATGAAAAATCCCGCAGTTTAGGCTATACATCGCATTTGTAAGAATCCCTAAAGGGCATACCCTCGGTATAGATGCCTTAAACTGTTTCTCGGGATCAAAAATGGCGCTGGCCAAACACACACGACTCCAGTCGGAATGGCTGCTATAGCCCAAAAAATGCGACTCAGGGACGCCCACCTATTGCTAAAAAATCCTCCGAATCTACTTCGGAAAGAAAAGGTTAAACACAGGCTTCCCTCAACAAGCAAAAAATGAGTCCCGACTATGTCGACTCCAGAATCACAAAAGCGTCGATCTACTCGACATATGGGCTATGAACTTTCTGAGATGCTCAAAACAACACCGACTACAACTTGAAATCGAGGTTCTTCTAGAAACGACGATGGGTCAGGCAAAATAATCAATAAGACATTAACGAGAGGAAACAAAGCCTACAAAAACCCTTTGGGCCTCACATCAAATAGTGTAAGTGCCATTGTCGGCGGCTAAGCAAAGCCTCCGGGCCTCACACCGAAAGGTCTCTACGACCATCAACTTGAAAATTGATAACTTGAGGATTAAAGTGAGCTCGAACTGTAACCCAATTTGGAGACCGGATCCAAAATAGTTAAACTAAGCAAAGCCTCTGGGCCTCTTATCACAAGGTTCCTGCGATCGAATAGCGTAATTTCCATTGTCGCCGGCCAAGCAAAGCCTTTGGTCCCCATATCGAAAGGTCTCTATGACCAAATAGCATAAGTTCCATCGTCGCCGGCTAAGCATGCCTCCGGACCTCATACTGAAAGGTCTCAATGACCAAGAAATAGAAAGGCCACCACCACTGGTCGAAAGCTCAAATAAGATTCAAGGGTCAATTATAGCTCGAATCGCAATGCGACTCGGAGACTGGACCTAGAAAATCATCAAGCGCCGAAGGGCGGGAAGCAAAAAAATACTATCGCCAAACGGAACCTCCGAAAGGATCAAAGGCTAATTGCAGCTCGAATCGTGACACAATTTAGAGACTGGACCCAAGGATTGTAGCACGCCCAGAGGTACAACACACAGAACATTATCTCCAACCATTATCTCCTGACTCAGAAACTAGCTCCAAGAAAATCGCCAAACGCCTAAAGGCAGAGAATGAAAATCATTATCGCCAGGCCAAACAGGTTCGAAGGTAAGATAAGCCCGAGTCAGGGTCCCAACTCAAAAACTGAACCCGAGGGCTGTTCGATCATAAAACATCTAAAGGCACGACCCAAAAAAAACACTATCAACAGCCGAGGCGAATCTCTGAGTCGCTCACCCACAAAGCCGCTTAAGTCCAAAAACACAAGGGGTCATCACCCTCCTCCCATACAGACGGGAAATAGTTGGAAGGCCGATTAGAGCTCGAGCCGTAACATGACTCAGAGATTGAACCTGAAGATATCAGGAACTTGGCATCAAACTCCGCTCCCTTAGCGCATCCAATCTCTTCCGAGAGATCAAAGCCTCTCGCACAAATCTTCATGAGAGCCTCCCTATCGTCATATTCCCCGCTACTGCCTACGCAATCAAGGGCTTTCTCCAGCTCGACCCCAACAAGTGAAGCACCTCACGACCAAATAAAAAACAGAACAGTCAAGTCTACACCCCGCAGCGAAAGGAAAACAACTTGTCGAAGTGCGCCTTCCATGGCCTCAGCAAACGACAACCTAGCTCCCCGATTATCCTCCTAGCTCGGGCCAATTCCTCCGGGAAAAGGAGCCCCCTACATCAACCTGATCATGATAAACCTCATCAAAGAGCCATAAAATAGTTACTCTTCGACCATTGGACCATCCGGTCGAAAGTTATTTCAACTTACCCGCTTCGCTTGATGTGTCTCGAGACACGAAGGCAGAAGCCGAGAATAAATCAATAGCGAATACACCTGAAGAGACGACCCAAGCGACGCTATCAACACACCATCGACAAACAAGACAAATCCTTGGGCCACGCACCTGCAAAATTGCTTTGGTCTAAAAGCACGAAGGATCACCACCTTCCTTCTCTAAGGCAGACGGGAGCCGGAGGACCTACTAAAGCCCGAGACTTGGTGTAGCTCGGAGACTAGTTCCAAAACCGATATACACGATCGAGAGAAGCGACAGAAAAATGGAACAAAAGCCTTAAAATGTTTTCTTATGTTACATGCAAAAACATTCCCCACCTACAGGTACGCCCCGCGCGCCAGAAACAAGGTTACAAAATGACATAACCTCTATGTTTTGCTAAAAGGGCTGCATTTCATCAAGATATGCCCTCTGCAGCATCCACAAGGAGCGGCCAAACATCGCCTTTATCCACCTTGGCTCAGGCCAACTCCTCTAAAAAATCAAGGCCTTTGCTCCAGCTTCCTCGAACACCTCCCTCCAGGTTCGACATCAAACATGTTCTTCGATCCTCTCTTCGCAATCGAGGTATTGTCTCAACTCTAATTGAACGACAACAACTTCCTTTGTACAAATCTCCATCTCTCGATCAACCTTGGATCGGCTTGAAGCAGCTTTCGCATCGATTACCTCGGCCCTGACCTTCGAAAGTCCATACTCAGGCCTCTCTATCATATCCACCTGGACCGAGGCATTCTCGCTGGAAATGTTGAGGTGAACCTAGAAGGTAGGGATCCTAGCCGAAGCACTCATCCCCTTAAAGTAACCTACACTAGAGCTCTTAGCTCCCCATAGCTACTTTTGGCATGAGCGGCATCACCTTTATGAATTTTGCAAATCAGGCCCGAGATTATCCAAAGTTCGGGTCCTAAAAGAACCAGCCTGGATCTAAGGCCATCGCAAGCCCATGAAAAGGAGCTTTAGGTACAAGGAGGAAAACACGAGATACACCCATACAGGACACCTCCTTATCCCCTTAAAAGAAGTTTTCGGGGAGCAACGCCAGCGGCCAACGAGGGAGGGGATAACTTGCCCGAAGTCCAAAATGCGACTTTCCCCGATGAGCCCCTAAGCACCAACACCGGACACAAGACATGCGCCCGAGTTCGCGACTCCCACTCCGTAAGAGTAGACACTGGAAGCCAACCTTATGCTTTCTGAAGGAGTTGCCTACATCAAAATCAACAGGTCTCACCTATGCACCCGAGGATGAACTCCATCCGGGGTATCCTCCCTAAAAGCCCTGAAGGCCGCAAGAGCAAACAATCGCCAAGAAGGAAGTAGAAGTCTATCTCATGCGGCTTGGAAGGATCATCCATACCCAGATCAATAAGGTCTCCGGGGTACCCAAAGATGAACTACATTTGGGGCATTACCCCCAGAGGCCTCGGAACACGGCATAATTTGTGAGACTCTTATAACATAGCATCAGTCTCTTAGGCCGACCAATAGAGGGATAAAAAAGAACCCGTGTCAGCTGACGAAGAAACAAGGATGTTTCACGTTTGTCGAAATCTCCAAGCAAAATCAAAGTGACGCCTCCGTATGGGCGAATCTCCAAAGTAAATTAAAACATATTCCGGAGAACTGTCTATGATCGAGAAAGGACCTTCCCATATGATCACCTCTCGACGCCTCTCCTAAGAAACCCAAGATACTGTCGATTATTTACATGAAATCTGAGGAAGTCGATGGCCTGTATATATGGGGTCGGCTTAAGATCGATCAGAAGCTTGATTATCGGGCTCGAGGAAAGCCACAGTGACCGACACAGTGTTCGGGAAAATGCTTCATCAGTAGTCAACAATAAACCAAGGCTTTCAACAGACACACAGATATATTGGAAAAAGGCAGGGATTGAAAGTAGAAACCAGTACAAAACACATTTATATTCGTATAAATCCTTGTATACAATTGCATCTTACATGATTACCAAAGCTTATTTTACAAAAAAAAAGAAAAAAAGGGAGAAAATACAGGTAGCATACAGGTCCAGAGAGAGCATCCTACGTGTAGCGCCTTCGAAGTCGTTCTTCCAGTCATACGACCTCAAATACAATATCTTCCGAGTCCGGCCCCCACCGTGGTCTCATCCCTATCTTCCCGAAATGGAATCTTCAAAAGGAAGCTGGGAGAAGAGCAAAATAACGAGGGGATACCGGAAGAAGGTAAAAAGTGGATGGGCAAAAGATTCGGCTATCACGAACTCCGCCAACATATTCCCCCGAAGCCACTTCTCGAGATGTCGCCTCGGCCCGGAAAGCAATGGCCAAGTGGATCCAGTTGCCACACCCCCAGAATCTAAAGAGGGTGTAACATGCCGGGCTGAGGAAGGAGGGTGAGCAGTAGTGTATAATAAGAGCCCCCTCTTGAGTAGCGGTTGATAATCCAAATCTTTCTCCAGACCAGAGAACACTGACCTCCTTTGTCCTTATACCAAGCCAGCAAAAACAACAACAACCACAATAACAACATCACAGTAGGACAAGCCCATCTCGCCAGAGAAAGGTCGAGGGCTAGCCCATGTCTTGACCGATGGAGGATCTTAAGGCCATAGGCCTCAAACATTGCAGAGCAACAAAGGCCAGAAAATTGGCAGGAAAAACAAGAAAAGCACATATCGAAGGAGGCCAATGAAGAACTGATCGCAAAGGAGCCCCATATATATAGGGGGAAAACAAATTAACCGATGGCTCCAATATCGCCCTCGAAAAGCGTAATGACAGGCGAAATTAATTCAATCATGGAAGATGAAACGATAGCAACAAAATGGTGGCACGGAATGACAACGGCGATGCGGCCCCAAAGAGCGAAGGATCATACAATTTCCAAAAAGTTATAAAGAAGCGGGAAGGAAGAATGCCTCAACTTCTATGGAGAAAGGCTGAGCCATCGACATAATAGCATGTCAAGGACCACGAGGAGGAACATCAAAAACATTTCTTATCACTTCCTTCTAAGAAATACAGAGACTATCTGTGTGCAAGGGAAATTGGGAGACCAATTTTCCCCCGATATAATGCTTCGAGGAGCAAAATCCCGAAGGCACGAGATCTCGGTTCGATCACCTCGCTCGAGATCTAACCGATGCCTTGCCCAGATCGAGTATCATCTAAAATCCTGATAGGCGAAGATATCCCCCGAGGGATGTTTATGGGCTCTATGAGAACTCTCCAAACGGCTCGACGCCAGTTCTCCTACAAAGAAAAGCAGACTGTCACATCTCGTTCTTTTTATTGTATTGTTTATTTTATACTAAGTTTGGACGCCCTCTTTTTTCTATAAAAGAAGGGTCGCCAACATATTGTAAAACACATCTCCTACTGGTCTTACAAAGAAAGCAATAATATTCCCTCTCTCTTTCTCTAAATTCCCCTCTGGTTCTAAGTCATATCCATTTATAGTTATTCTCTCAGCTTGCCTAATAAACATATCTCGAGATCATCCTTAGCATTTTATTATTTCTTAGTCTGTTCTTCATCATTTAGGTCAAAATCGATCATATAAAGCCTTACTCGTATCTTTATCTGTTATCCCCCTTCCTGACTACCCTCGATAAAACAAGATTGGCTCGAGCCCTGCCCTCGAGGTATCTACTAGCTTGCTCTAATCCTGGGAACATTCCCTCACTGGTTCGATTATCGTTTTGGGCTGACTTGATCTTTTCTATTTTACCCCATGTTTAGCACATATCACCCTTCCGAACTAGCTCGAGAATAGATCACATATTTTTAGAATCCCATTTATAAATTTAATTGTTGTTACCATTTTCACGGTAAACAAATTACATAAGGCTTCACTTGCAAAGTCTTATTGGAACACTATACACAAGATTGAAAAGAAAAAAGCCTAAGCCTACATTCCCTTTGGGGATTGTGGCCCATCGGCCTCCTCCCCGTTGTTTTCAACATCAGGTAGAAAAAACTTGGCATCATATTCATCCACCTTTGCCTGCTTTATCTCTTCCGAGAGATCAATGCCCTTATCGTGGATATCCTTGAGGGTTTCCCTTCGAGATTTGCACCAAGCATACTTCGTGCTTCTGCTCTCACAGTCAAGATCCCTTCATAGCTCAACTCGTGCATTGGTAGTGTCCTTCAGATAGACGACCACTTTATTATCATCCTTAGTTTGGATCACTTCGGCTTAAGCCCGGCCATCCACAACTTCGGACTTCATCTTCAGAAGCTCAGACTCGAGCCTTGTAATCATGTCCGTTTGGACCAAGCTATTCTTACAAACATTGCGGAGTTATACTTCAAGGGCAGAAGCCTTGGCCAAAGCATCCTTCTTAGCCGCAACTTGGGCGTCCACCGAGCCTTTAGCTCATCGCACTCACACTTGGCTTGACCAACTTCTCTCCAAAGGCATTTCAGGTCATCCGTCTTTTCTGCAACTGAAGTAAATGAAACACTAGCCTCAGAAGATAGAAGAAGAAACACGTACTCCCCTGGAAAGAAATTATACTACTCATCGAGGTAGCTTTCATAGTTCAGACTTCGACTCACCTCATACCGCAAGTGTGCCAACTCGTCATCCCTTTCATTGCAAAGAAGCTTGAGGGATTTCTCCACATCCATGACTTTTTGCAGTCTGGACTCACGATGAAGAAGCTAAGACTTGAGTTTGTTAAAAATCCTATAAAGGAGAAACTCGATAAGAGAGTAAAACTTGCAAAAACTATAAAACTAATACAATCGGCCAAAACTCAACACAGAGTAAATCCACTGAGCTTCCTCAAAAGTCGAGTGCACATCTACTAGTTTGGCTCCATCAATCCCTGTAGAACCACTCCTGGCTAGGATACGGTCGCTCGATATATATGGCCCCTAGCTTCGAACATCCCTCGATGTACCTTCGACGAGAGAAGAAGCCGTCGGCAGAGAACCCTCATTCCTCGAGGTACCTTCGATGAGAAAAGAAGATGGCAGTGGAGGAGGGACCGTTTTTCTAAAGCTAGAGATCTCGGGCGCTGCGGGCTCAACTGATACATCCTCTCTGAGCCTCCGGGCTGGAATTGTCTTTCTATGAGCACCGTCGCCCTCCGAAGGCCCTTTTCGCTTATTATTATTATTCCCCGGCTTCGAAGCTGACGATCATTCTCCCTCTCCGAGAGGGCGCATTTTTGCCTCAATGAAATCCCCAAATGCCTACAATGACGGAGTTAGTATGCATAAAAAGAAAGTGTCTTTTAAAAAAGGAGCAAATCACATAGCACGTACCATGATGTTTTGCCCCCCATCTACCCTTAGACAAGTCTCGCCACTTACGTTCATCATAAGTCGAGTGGGTCGCCAACTTCCAAGCCCAATCTATCAGGTCGGGGAACTCGTATAACATCCATGGAATTACTGCAGAAAGGGAAAGAAAGGCGTATTTATGGAGCCCGCCTCTGCCATAAGCAAAACAACAAAGGCAAAAGTGTACCACTTACATGTAAAATTATATTCGTCGAGAAATGGCAGAAACTCCGTGGGGATAATGTCAATAGTCTGTACTCGGATGAATCAGCTCATCCATCCCCGTTCTCCATCTTCTTCATCATCGACAATGAAGGGCCTGGTGGATTTGAATCGCAGGGTTAGCAGGCCTCAGTGGTGAAAAGGCCGATACAACCTGATGAGATGACTAAGGGTGACCTCAAACCCTGCTTCTTCTGCAAATAATCTCATCATCAATACTATCCTCCAAAATGACGGATGAACATGTGCCAAGGTAGCCAGATACATTCGATAAATGTCGAGCACAACCCTATCAAGGGGATCTAGCATAAAGGGGTACGCGCATACGTTCAAAAACCCCTTGGCATAACCTATGATGTTCTCTTTCGGGGAAGGTACCTGCAGTACTACCTTTTCCCCCATCCACAATCTTTCCTCACTGACTTAAGGTGCCCTTCTCCTATTGAAGAAATAAAATTCGAGGCATACTACCAATGACCGTGAACATTGGGAGGTTTTTCTAACAAAAAGTCCCCCCTCGAAAAAAAATGTCCCGAGGTTGACTCGCCTGACACCAGCGGGGAACCACCAACCAGGCAGGAACCAGAGGTGGAACTTCCTTCTCCTTGACCGAACGGATCCTGGTGTAGCAACCATAACTGTGGTAAAATCAGAGAATTGGAGCAGGAATTCGGGCGAAGGCTTCAATGTTAAAATGGTGAAGGACGTAACGTAGGAAAGAAGAGCTCTATGAAGGAGAATAGCTACTCAGAATAGCGGAATCCTCAAAAGAGGGAAGACAAACCTATATATAGAGCATTTGGTGACTATCCGCCTGCCTCAAAGGTCAATTAAAAATACTGACTAAGCCATTATCACTTTAGGAAGATGTATGGGCAGGATCGCCTCGATCGTTTTGTAACCATGTCATACGATTAACGCTATCATACGATGTTTTGGGGATCAAAGACCCCCGCACAAACCTAGCCTCGAGATGGTACCCTATCTCGAGGATTTTTTCTCCTATCTCTGAAGGCTCTAAGGAGCCATTAATATCACTATGAGCCTCGAGTTGGTTCCCGATATCGAGGATATCTGTCAAAATGAAAGATAGGCTCTAGAGAGTTACTTGTACAATCCTGACCTTAAGGTGGTACCCTACCTCGAGGATTTCAGCTATTGCGCATGCGTGTCATTCACTCGATTCTATAGCCCTCGAGCTACCTGAGCCCGAGTGAAATTTCACTAATAAACTACTAATAAAGCCTTAGGGCTATTTTTTTCCTTTGGATCAAGTTAAACGTCCTATTGATTATTTTAATCCAGGGGCTATCCGAGTCCAGGCGTACCTTCATACGGGGTCTATCTATGACGCCTTAAGGCTATCTTCACTCTAAGTGCAAAATAAGTTTTCAGGTCGCCCGAGCTTGAGCGAACTCTCACTCTGGGACTGTCTTCGAAAGACTAAACTCTTCTTATTCTCAAAGGCTCAAGCAAGTTATCCCTCGAGGATTATCGACGGGGTCTAAAAGTCCTAAAGTTTTGTTTTAAAAATCAAGGCTTCACTCCCACTCAATTCGAAGTTGCCAGTTCCGACAACCTTATTTTGTATCAAGTCAACCCAGACTTGGTTCGGGGAACAACAAAAGATCCCAGGAAAAATCATATTTACCAAGGAAATTCCTATGCCCGGGTCTGGTATTTGGACCGATCAGCAAAATCACATGCTCCGATTCTTCGCAAACACAAATAAAAGGAAATCCAACATAAATTAGGGACAAATTGAAGAAACAATTTTCATTAGTAAATGATGATTAAGAAAGCCCACGAAGGGTCCTTACACATGGTTACAAAAGCCCACAAAGGGTCCTTAATAGAACAACTAAAATTGCTACTAATCTAATCATGCAACAATACGGATTAAAATGAAAACATAATAAAGAACAAGAAAAGAGAAGGCAGAGAGATCAAGATGAGAAGTAAAAATAAAATGAAAAGAAGAACAAACAGAAAGAAAAGGTACCTAAGATTATGGTAGGACAATAGTCAAGAACATATCTTTAAAATTTTTCAACGACCAATCTTGAAATTAATCATGTCTTCTTGCCGGGAACACACGAATAACATCAAATTTGATCTTAAATCTTCATCGACCTTTGATGATTTGGACGTTTTAAGATTTTAGGGTTTGGGGTCAGTTTTAAGATTGAAGATTAGAACAATTGTGGAGGGATTCAAGGGAAGTTCGTTGGGGATTAGGAAAAAGGATGATGTGAGGATTCTATGGTGTTAATTTGGGGCCGGCTAGAGGTGGCGCCACCACCAGAGAGGGTGGAGGATTTGGGGGCGACTCTAGGGTTCCATGAAGGGTCTTTGATGGTGAAGGGAATGAGGGAGATGAGTTGGGGGGGGGGGGGGTCAATGTTCAGACAGTTTTATATTGTCGAACAACCCAGTTCCTAACCGTTGGATTTAACGAGATCAAACAGCTCAAATTGAGATGCTCCAAACGGGGTCGTTTTAGTCAAGCTGGGGCGGACCGGGTAGGGGACGTGGGTTTGAGCCTATTTTGAGCGGTTTTGGACGGTTAATGGGGAAAAACAATTTGGGCCTGGGGGAATTTAGATTAAATTGGCTCAAAATCAGACTTCTTCTTTTATTTCCTTTTTCTTTCAATTTCTAATTTTCTTTTCTTTTCCAAATTAAAAATAAAAATCTAAATTAATTCTAAACCCAAATTATACAACCAAATTAGGTTAATTACTAAAAATAACACCTATAACAAATAATTAATTACCAAATTAAACGAAAACTACAAAATTCGAAGCTAAAAATTAAAAATGCTAAAAATGTGTTATTTTTTTGATTTTTCTATTTTCATCAAACAAATTAATTTACTAAATAATCTAAAATGTGAAATTAATTTCTAAATGCAAATGAAAAGTATTTTTGTGTTTTTTTAATGAATTAAACAAAACTAAACATGCACACGAAAAGGCAAACATTCAGCGAAGATTTTACAATAATCCTTAAAATAGCAAATAATTAAAAGAAAAAATATTTAATTTCTGGAATTCTGTAGGAGTAATTCATGTGAGACAAAAATCACGTGCTCGCATACCATCCTTGGTCTTCATGGTGAAAAATAACACGTAGTCGCCCTGAGAAACAAAGGGCCTCCAATTATTCCCGATGCAC
>MU697605.1:54839-66458 GCA_026770625.1 Nicotiana glauca | reverse complement strand
GGGGGGGGGGGGGGGGTCAATGTTCAGACAGTTTTATATTGTCGAACAACCCAGTTCCTAACCGTTGGATTTAACGAGATCAAACAGCTCAAATTGAGATGCTCCAAACGGGGTCGTTTTAGTCAAGCTGGGGCGGACCGGGTAGGGGACGTGGGTTTGAGCCTATTTTGAGCGGTTTTGGACGGTTAATGGGGAAAAACAATTTGGGCCTGGGGGAATTTAGATTAAATTGGCTCAAAATCAGACTTCTTCTTTTATTTCCTTTTTCTTTCAATTTCTAATTTTCTTTTCTTTTCCAAATTAAAAATAAAAATCTAAATTAATTCTAAACCCAAATTATACAACCAAATTAGGTTAATTACTAAAAATAACACCTATAACAAATAATTAATTACCAAATTAAACGAAAACTACAAAATTCGAAGCTAAAAATTAAAAATGCTAAAAATGTGTTATTTTTTTGATTTTTCTATTTTCATCAAACAAATTAATTTACTAAATAATCTAAAATGTGAAATTAATTTCTAAATGCAAATGAAAAGTATTTTTGTGTTTTTTTAATGAATTAAACAAAACTAAACATGCACACGAAAAGGCAAACATTCAGCGAAGATTTTACAATAATCCTTAAAATAGCAAATAATTAAAAGAAAAAATATTTAATTTCTGGAATTCTGTAGGAGTAATTCATGTGAGACAAAAATCACGTGCTCGCATACCATCCTTGGTCTTCATGGTGAAAAATAACACGTAGTCGCCCTGAGAAACAAAGGGCCTCCAATTATTCCCGATGCACCAGATGTCGTGGATACAGTTGATGTCAATTCTCATGTCGCCATTCATGGAGATTCAGGTGCCGACCTTGAAAAAATCATCCGCAAAGATGCTCGGGCAGCCGATCGAAACACACAAAATGGTGAATAAGGTGGAATTAGCCTTCGAATAATATTTGACATGCTACAAACTCAGCAGGCCGCGATAGCGCAAGTCCAAAATCAAAACCGAGCCCCAAGCAGAATCGAACTCGATACATCACAGGAAGTTGCTCATAGGATCAAAATCATGCAAGAAAAATTGAACGATAGTGAATCGGCAACTGATCCCGCCATCATGAAAATCTTGAGGAGCTCACTAAACAGATAGAATAAGGTGAAATGAAAATTGAGGCTAATTACAAAAAAGGTAGAAACATACAGCTCTCGAGTTGACCAAATACCAGAGGCACCCCCGATCCTAAATTGTTTAGATTGGAAGATGTTCGTGCAGAACCTTTCCACAAGGTGCGGCTTGATCGCAACCATATCAACACTACACAATGGTAGGAAGAGCGGGTAGCAACAGATTTTACCCAAATAGTGGTTTGGGATCGAATTTCCATAGGGAGCTTGGAGTGGAGTTGTATTGTCTGTTTAGAATAGAATTGCGTTTGTACTTCTAATTGCACTCCTAACATTCTTGGGGGTTTTTTATATTTAAAACTACTATTGTAAAACTAACGATTAAAACTTAATTATGCTAGGAAAATATTGCTAAGTTGTATTTAATATGGAGAATAGCACTAGGGTCGTGACACTACCTAGGTGGCTAGCTAACGGGTAGAAGTTACTAAGGGGAGATTGATATATTTGGGGCTTATGCTATAGCTGTTGCACAATTGTATTCATTCTCACACCTCTCGGTAGAGAGAACGATTTTGCCCAATTGACTCTCTAGATCCCAATTGGGTAGGCCAATTTGACCAAGCAACTAGGGTTCAAGTAGGGTAATTACTCTCTCGAGGTTTAACCCATTAATTGGGACTACCATTCTCATGGGTCCATCCCAATTCCTTGTTAGGTCAACTTTAGGGTCATAGACTCTCTTTCTCAAGAAGAATTAGACCCACTAAGCTTTGAATTCATGTTTGCAACCACAAATTCTAGATTGAAACAAAAAATTAACCCAAATAACAAACACCCAATCTCAATCTCACCCTAGAATGCAACACCCATAACTACCCGCACTAGGGTTGAGCCACGACCGTAGCTAATGAGTTTAGCTAGACATAATTAGAGAAGAAACATAAGAAAGAGTTGATGAAAATAACATAATAATTGATTACTAATTAGAAATTATGATATTGAAGAGGAAAATTGCCAAAATAGGCTGCAAAATACGTCTCACGAGCGCAGCTCTTGTTTAGAACATAAAACTTGACCTAAAAAATGGTAAAATGTCCTATTTTTACCGGGCTGAAAAATTGGACAAAAATACCCTTGCGGGGTCAGCGCGGGCCGTGCAAAAAGGTAGCGCGGCCACGTTGGCTCTTGGACTCTTGAAATCTGCTCTATGAAGTTAGGACCGCGGACCGCGCAGAAATGTAGTGCGGTCACGGTGGAAGACTGGCGTGGACCGCGCAGAAATGCAGCACGGCCGCATGGCTAGACTTGGCCAAAACTCCAGCTCTCTGAGTCTCTTCCACGCGGACCGCGTATAAATGTAGCGCGGCCGCGTAGGACTTTGTCTCGCAATTGTGGGTATCTGAACCTTATTAGCACGGACTGCATAGAAATGGAGTGCGGCCGCGCGGATTGCCCTTGAATTAACAAGTCTCTAAATCTCCTAGCGTGGCCGCGTGGCATATCAATGCGGTCCGCACTAGGTCTTCCTGTTCCTCACTTCACTTGGTCTTTGACACTTGGCAGGTTTCACACCATTTTGAGCGGATCTTTGACATTTATCATCTTGTCGCTCAAACCTGCAATCAAGCGCAACTTGTAAGCATTTTAGGACTATTTTGTGGCAATTTGTAACCAAAGCAATAACAAGTAGGGGAATAATCATGTTAAAATTCTAACTTATCAACTCCCCTAAACTTAAACCTTTGCTTGTCCTCAAGTAAACAAAATAAGACCCACCCTTAAAAAGGCAATCCAAGATTTTCCAGCCATCCCAAAGTAACCTCAACAAGCATCAATTGGGACTAACAGTTGCCCTCAATACGAATGCATCATTAACACATTTTAAGCTTTTGAAAACTGTGGATCAAGTGAGACACAAGAGCATCAAGGGTTGACACATTTCATCAAAGAGCTTTTCTCAAATACCTTGGTCATTGTGGAACCCAAACTCACACATCCTCAACTATCCCTAAGAGAACCTCACCTTTTAGGGTATTGACACACAAACCGAGGTTGATGGACTTTCACTCATTTCTCTCACAAAGAAGGTCACAAATCCGACTCTAGGTACCATATACTTGCCTCTTATATAAGTATCCACTAATGTAGGTTCCCTTCAAGTCAAGATCCTATAGGGCTTTTGGGGAGTCAATTGTGAAGGCTTTTGGGTAAGGTAAGGACATGTTTTTGTTCAAATGGGTTCAACCTTCCCTTAAGCACTTTCTTTGATTCATTTTGGCATACTTTCTTGACTCATTTGAGTAATTCACTTCTTTTCAAGGTGTTAGAGGGACATATTGTCACTCTTTCTTAGGCAATTCAAATCATTTCTCCTTTTTCTACTTTTGTTTCCACACCTTTTTCACTTTCATTTTTCTTGACCCCTTTTTATTCTTTTTCACCTTGGTCTTTCTTTTTGTCTTTTTATTTTTCTCTTTTTCATTTCCTTGCCTTTCTCTTTTTTTGCTTTAGTACCTTTTTCCACTTTTTTTCCCTTCTTGTCTCTCCCCCCAAACTTTGACTTTGCCATTGCTCTAGGGAAGTGTGGGTGCCAAGAGAGGGTAGAAATGGGTATAGGCTTGTAACATTGGTTGATGAAAGAAGCAGGTTTAAGGCTCAAAAGGGTTAACTAGGGATCATTTTGTTGGTAGGCCATGGAATTGTTTATTTTACAATTGGATCAAGGAGAGCCTGTAGTCACTTTCAAGTCAAACTTCACCTATGATTTCGCCTCAACAAACACTCGGGGCAAGTTCTAGACCATTGGCTTGGGACTTGGACTCAAAATTCTATTCCTCACCACACATGCTAGGGGATTGCTAAAGATATCGAGTCGAGGGCCCAAAATGACCTTAGTTACGATTCAAGCGCACAATGGTCCAACAAGACCACATGATGATTGTTTGGTCAACACAAGAGTCTCAAGTCCACGACTTTCACCCTACCCTAAACACAACATTATGTCTTTGACCATGGGATGGAAGGCAAATGTGTTAGGCCCAAGTGAAGCTTTGCCTGAGGTACCCTTAACTACGAAATATCAAAAATAAAGGAAAAATCACAGAAACAGACTCAAACCCTTAAGAAGGTAGTCATTCCATCTATCATCGGGAAGAGCCACCCGGTTCACACTATGCTCTACCCTTGGAAAGAAACGTGGCATTAAGAAAATGAAGGGTTTATTGAAAACACCAAAAACAAAACGAAAGGCTACGAGCATATTTACCAAGCTAAAAATGAAAAATTTTGCGAAAATAGAAAAGTTGAATGAATATGTACAATAGGGGAGTAGAATATACAATGAGGGATAAATATATACCAAAAGTACTTTATATACAGACCAAAAGAGACTAAAAAGCACGAGAAAAGTATCTAAAATGTGAATTTATATACAGACCAACTAGAATTAGAGAAAGACATAAAGTAAGAATGTAATATATACAATCATCCAGATAATCCAAAAAGAGTAGGGCACACCCCCACGAATAAGAGCTGGCATTGTCCCCAATGCCAACTACACAAATAAGCACAAAATAATATCAAAGGATATAGAAAGGCTCCCTAAGCTTGATCCTTCTGCATGGGCTCCTCAGTGGTCCCCTGGTCCTCTATACGGGCGGGAACCTCAGACTGGTTCCCGGCTTGCTGCTGTTCTCTTGCTGGGACAGGGGTCGGGTCATGGACCGGCTGAATATCTGGTGCAACACTGGAGGGACCCTCGTGAACCTGTGCTATCTCGATCACTATACCCTCAGTGCTAGGAAGCTTCCTCTTCTTCCTTGGAGGCCTGGGCTCCTCCTCCTGCTGTAGCTGAGATGCTGCTAGGTCTAGGGCTGGATCCCCAAGTAGCAAGTCTAAAGGCATCTGATCTGCCAATAGCTTGTCCACGTCCTCTTTAGGATTCTTCACCGACTCCGTAGACGCCCTTGACTTTCTCATCTTTTTGTGCTCCTTGAGAGCTTTGCCATGTGAATTTACCACCTTAGTCAAGGTGGCCTGAGTCTCCAAAATCTTCTCCTGGTTGGCCAGGAGCTTCTTCAAGGTATCCTCAATATATTGAGGAGTATGAGCAATGGCTGGTGCTGATTGGGCCTCAACTGAAGTGGCCAATGTGGACAACTTGGATGTCATAGCTGATATCCAGTTGTTCAAATTGGCTAATGACTGACTGAGCTGGTGGGCAGTGAACCGATGAGTCTTTGATGAAGGGACTGCCGGGTCAGCTAAAGTAGAAGGACCCGGGGGCAAGGTCTCACCGGTAGTAGTAGCAGGAATAGTGGATGGCCCGGTAGAAGGCTCTACCACAATTGGCTTCTCAGACTGGCTAGGTGGGGCAGAGGTGGCTGGCTGGTACTTCTTTGACTTTGGGTTGTCTGAACCCAACATGTTATACCATGAGTAGGGAGCCACCTGCTTGGTCTTGACATCAATCCGCTTCTTCTTAACCTCCAAATTCCTAAAGTACATAGACATGGTGTTGGGAAAATGGTAGTTTGTGTTCGTCTGCTGTCCTACAGCAGAAGTAACCCTCGAGATCACATTACCCACATTGATAGGAAGCCCGACCATGATGGATGCCACAAGAACAGCCCGGGCAAAAGGAACTGTATGATCATGGGTAGAAGGGTCAATCTGGCTACAAACAAAGGTCAACCACCCTTGAGCCTCGAAGTTGAAGGTGTTCCTGTAAATCTTCTCTCCGGCTTTCAAACATTTAGGAACAATGCCTGGAATTGCCAAGTAGTTGGCCAACCACGATCGCACTTTCTCGCCCATTGCCAACTTAGTCAAATACTCTGACTCATCCTCCTCCTTGAATCCCAAGTAATCATTCAAAGACTTTCCATCAAACATCACCAGTTTATCTCTCACCTTCGTCACCTTCGTATCTTTGACTATATGAGCAACATTGCAATAAAACTCTCTTACTATGTGTTCATTGGCCTCAATACACCTTTCCTTGAAAAATTCCCAGCCATTTCTTGTTCGGAACTCCTTTTACACGTTCGGGTTGTGGGGAAGAAGGTCTGTGTTAATGAAAGTTCTCTCCGGGATCAACTTCCTCAAGGTCCACCACTCTCTGAACTTGTGAAATGCCACCTGACTCACGAAATGATCCTCCCAAGCCTCAGGGTTTCTAGTTCTATCAATACCCCTGACCTGAGGCTCACCTCCCTCACCATGGCCTGCACTCTCCCCGGATAATGAAGCTGTGGGGGAAGTGGAGTATTGTTCACCACCACCTGCTGCGGACTCGCTAGACAAATCCGAGACTACATTGACTGGTCTTTTGATTGAGGGTGATGGTGGAGAAGTATCAACAAGGTAGAGGGGGTCAGTTATGTGTGTTGGGGCAGACTCTGAGGATATTCTCTTGGATGGTGCATACTCAGTCCCCGAAGAACGAGAGGCAGCCCTATCAGCAGCCCATATCAGTTTTTGGGTCTTTTTTATGTTCGCCCGAGCTTGGGGAGTGAGTTTAGCTATTCTTTTTCCCTTACCCCCTCAGGTGGCACCACCTCTCTCGAGTTATTGTGTTTGTTTACCGCCTCGTTTTTTAACCATGATTTGCAAAATATACACATCTAACATTGTCAGCGTAAGCACATGCAGTGAAATAGATGAATAACACTAGAGGAGGCACAGTTAATTGCATGACAGAAAAATAGGACACAGGGGCGCGGACCGCGCAAAATAGTCACGCAGCCGCGCTGAGGCAATGCAGACCGTGTAAATGTGAAGCGCGACCGCGCTTGGCATAATCCTCCAAAAGTCACCTCTCTGAATCTCCCCAATGCGGTCCGCACTGATGTAGAACACGACAGCGTTGGGCCAGCACAGACTGCACAAAAATGCGACGCAGCTGCATTGGTAAAAAGTTGAGCACACGGATAAACCAGCGTTCACCGCACAAAAATAGTGCGCGGCCGCACTGGGCCATGGATTTGAGTTGAGCTAGGGTTTGACAACTTTTGTCCAATTTTGTTCAAGTTTTTGGGTCCTAGTTGTCCCTACTCAGTTATCCTTCTAGAAAACCATGATCAATAGTCAAAACTAACAAGAAAAGTAACCTAATCATTAACCCTAAGTAAAATAGGAAGAAAGAAGAAGATATACTACTGGGAAGCAAACAAGTAAAAATAAGAACTAATTAATGAAATTTGCAAGAAATGTTACCAGGAATAATGAAGAATCAAAACACTTGATGTATACTCAGAGGATTAGTCTCAGATGAACAGTAGAAATTAGGGCTCAGGAAGTCAGAGTGCGAAAAGGGTAAGAGAGGCCTAAGGTATCTATTTATAGAAAATAGTGGGACCCCCTATTTACCTACCAGTGCGGTCACACAAAAATGGTCGTGGACTGCGCTGGGTTTATGTCCAGCACATTGAACTTAGCTTCCCACACGGACCGTACGAAAAGGTCGCGCGGCCGCGTTGGAGACTTCAGAGAGCAAGAATTTATGGTCCACCCAGCGCGGACCGCGTGAAAGTGCTACGCGGACACTCTGGTAAATTCAGAGACTAAGACACCCTTGCACAAGCCAGCGCGGACCGCACTGATATGTAGCACGGCCACGTTGGCAAACTTCAGAGACATGTTATTTAGCACTTTTGTTTTGCACTGCTTCAACATTATCCCTACAACATCTCACAAACCATTAGCTCAAAAATTCTAGTCTACAAAGAAAATCAAAGAAATAGAAAAAGACATGGGTTGCCTCCCAAGAAGCGCCTGATTTACAGCGCGGCACAACGCATGTTACCATTATACCGCTTCAAATCAAGAAACTCCACCACGTGGCTCTCATCAAATTCTCCAAGAAGCAATAAAATGCACATCCTACAAGTTTGTTAATCATCCAATCAATGAACGGCAAGGGATAATGATCATTGTAGGGTGCTTTGTTCAAATTACCATGGTTCATGCAAAACTGGCAACCTGTGTCGGGTCTTGTGGGACAACAAACATCATGGAGAGTAGGCATCATTTCATGCTCTGCTACAGGTTATCTCCCTTGAAGCTCCAAAATAGGTGTTGCATCCTCCATCAAGATAGCATCGGGCTTAAAAGTTGTGAGGCACATGTATGGCTCAACTTGTTTTATCTCCAACACCGGAGGAACCTCATTTGCTGGCTTTTCTAGAGGAGTTTCCCATTGATCAAGGACCAATGTCAACTTATTGGGTTCGTACAACTCCATGGCATGTAAAGCATCTATGCACATCACTCTACTTGCATCATCATTCATTTCACGATCTAGAGGTGCAGACACAAGTGGATCTTCAACATTAATCACAGTACTTGTCTCATCCATTATCACAGCAGTGACAATGTCAACAAAGGAGCACACCTCGGTGCTATTAGGTTGCTTCATGGATTTGCACACCGGGAAAACCACCTTCTCATCACCCACTCGGAATGTCAACTCTCCGGCCTCGACATCGACCAAAGCCTTCCCCGTAGCTAGGAAAGGTCTTCCAAGAATAATCGAGACTTCAAAGTCCACATCGCAATCCAATATAACGAAGTCAGCCGGCAACATGAATTTATCCACATGAATAAGGACGTCATCAATTATACCTAAGGGTCTTTTCATCGATCAGTCTGCCATTTGAAGTCTCATCGAGGTTGCCTAATTCCCAAGGTCTTAAAGACTGAATATGGCATCAAGTTTATACTCGCCCCTATGTCACAAAGGCATTTGGCAAACTCCGCACTTCCGATAGTACACAGGATAGTGAAAGCTCTCGGATCCTCGAGTTTTGGGGCAATAGAATGTACGATTGAACTCACTTGATGCGTCATTGGTATTGTCTCACAATCCATTGACCTCTTTTTTGTAACCAATTCCTTCATAAATTTTTCATATCCTGGCATTTGCTCAAGTGCCTCAACTAACGGCACATTGATGGTAAGACTCTTCATTATATCTATTAACTTCTTGAACTGATGGTCACTCTTGTGCTTTGCTAACCGTTGAGGATAGGGCGGAGAAGGCCTAGGCAAAGGTGTCTTGGCTTTGGGCATATCAATCACGTGTTCCCTAGACGGGTTCACGACCTCTTGTATCTCTTCCTCAACATCATTAACATCAATCTGCACATCATTGTTCACATTGGGTTCCACTACATCCTCAACCACCAAAGGCATATCATCATCTCGCAACTCATCTTCATCAACCTTAACTTGATTTCCTCTTGAGGCACATCACTGCCTCTTCCACTTTATGTTGTCACCACTATCACATGATTGTTGTGCCCACCCTTAGGGTTTACTACAGTGTCACTTGGTAGAGCACCCTTTGGGCGAGTATTTAAAGATTGAGAAATTTGGCCAAGTTGCACCTCCAAGTTACGGATAGAAGTGTTGTGGGAATCCAATTGAGCATCGAAGTCTTTGTTCTTCTTCATCATTTGCTCAAACATAACTTCAATTCTCCCAAAATCATTTTCCGAAGAACTAGATGCTTGAGATTGAAGCGGCGGCGGGTTGTTCGGTTGTTGAAACATCGGAGGCCTTTGAAAGCCTTGCCCCCGATTACCTTGACCACCATTGTTATTCCACCCACCTTGACCATTGTTGTTGTTGTTTCCGTTCCAATTTCCACCATTGTTACCTTGATTCCCCCAATTGTTGTTTTGGTTGTTCCCATTCCAATTTCCACCACTTTGTTGTTGATTGTTGTTATTCCAAATTCCGCCTCCTTGTTGATTGCCCCAATTTCCTTGGGGTCTCCATTGTTTATTTTCCTAGTTTCCTCTATTCCCTTGGTAGTTATTAACATATTGACAATCTTCACTTTGCTCGTCATATCACTCGTTCGAATAACCACCACCATCATCATAGCTATCACAGTTTCCTTGAGGTTGTTTCCCCCTTTGCCTTCTTTTCATCATATTCACTCCTTCCATGGCATTGACTTGGCGCAGGTTTTGAACTTGTTCGAATTGCGCCTTCGCCAATTGATTCATTATTGTTGTGAGTTCGGCAATGGCTTGGCTGTAATCATGCAACTCCTTATGCAAATGTATGACATTAGGGTCACCTTAAGGAACGTTTGCCCGGCTTTGCCACGCCGAAGAAGTATCGGCCATTTCATCTAACACATCACAAGCTTCATTGTAAGGGAGCTTCATAAAGTTTCCTCCTGCCAATTGGTTCACAATACATTGGTTGGTTGTGTTGATTCCCCTATAGAATGTTTGTTGAATCATCACATCATTCATATCATTATTTGGACACTCTTTAATCATAGTTCTAAATCTCTCCCATATTTCGTGCAAGGGTTTCGTTGGCTCTTGTTTGAAAGACAAAATTTCATCACGGAGCGCCGCCATGTGACTTGGAGAAAAGAACTTGGCAATAAATTTGTCCGCCAATTCATCCCACGTTGTGATCGAATGATTTGGAAGCCTTTCTAACCAATCCAATGCTTTACCCCAAAGAGAGAATGGGAAAAGCCTCAATCTCAATGCATCCTCTAACACGTTTGTTTGTTTACTCCCCCAGCAAGTATCTACGAACCCCTTCAAGTGCTTGTATGTATTTTGGTCGGAGGTGCCCGTAAAATACCCTCTTTGCTCGAGCAAAGTCAACATAACATTGGTGATTTGAAAATTCCCCGCCCGGATTCGGGGAGGAACTATGGCACTTGCATAACCGTGGTTTGGAAGGACTCTTGGAGCTACTCTTGGTGGAGGCGGAGGAGGGTCTGGTATGTTCTCATTTGCATTGGAATTTTGTCCTCTCCTTGGAGCTTGAGGTAATACATCTTCTTGTTCAAGATCCTCAACCTCCTCCCCCGCAACCACGTTGCCAAGAGGGTCATTTCCGTTTAGAGCCATTTATACTTGATAGATCTACACAACAAAAATTAGTAAACAAGAAGGAAAGAGAATCAAAAACACAAAACTAGCTACACAGATAGTCAACACCGTAAGCTCCCCGGCAACGGCGCCAAAAAGTGATCACAGCTGTCTCAACACTACACAATGGTAGGAAGAGCGGGTAGCAATAGCTTTTACCCAAATAGTGGTCCGGGATTGAATTTCCATAGGGAGCTTGGAGTGGAGTTGTATTGTCTGTTTAGAATAGAATTGCGTTTGTACTTCTAATTTCACTCCTAACATTTTTGGGGGTTTTTTATATTTAAAACTACTATTGTAAAACTAACGATTAAAACTTAATTATGCTAGGAAAATATTGCTAAGTTGTATTTAATATGGAGAATAGCACTAGGGTCGTGACACTACCTAGGTGGCTAGCTAACGGGTAGAAGTTACTAAGGGGAGATTGATATATTTGGGGCTTATGCTATAACTGTTGCACAATTGTATTCATTCTCACACCTCTCGGTAGAGAGAACGATTTCGCCCAATTGACTCTCTAGATCCCAATTGGGTAGGCCAATTTGACCAAGCAACTAGGGTTCAAGTAGGGTAATTACTCTCTCGAG